>VMDR010004350.1:0-61058 GCA_007922815.1 Macrotus californicus | reverse complement strand
ACTGTGTTTACTTCAGTTCTCGCCCATGTGATCAGGGACGGGCTGATAGGCCAACCTGGGCTACTTTTATCCTCCATTTCACCTGTGTGTACCTACACATGCAGAAGCAGAATCTGTTTGTCCTGTCCTATGGTATTTTAAGCTCTGATTCTAAACTATTGCATAGCTTTAGACTAAGGGCATTGTTAAGTTTTGGGCATAGTTCACAGATTTAGAGCAGTAATTTTTTAATTTGACTTTTAGATCTAAATCTTAAAGTAACTCTGTCAGTTTGGGTTCTTGGAAGACAGGTGGCAAGATAGGATATTGTGAGCAGAGAATTTATTGAGGGAACACTTGTGGAGGAAAAAAGGAAAGGAGTATGAGCAGGCAAGGAGAGCCTTTAGACCATGAAGCAGGTCTGTAAAAGGAGACAGAAGAGAGGATTGGGCTGGAAGGAGCCTCAGACCACAGTGCAGTCTGACAAAGTCTCACCCAGGTCAGTGGGGACCCAGGTCAGTGGGGACTCCCTATCTTCCTGGGCTCAAATTTCCTCTTAGAGATGTCCTGTGTCAGGCAGAGGTGGCCTGGATCTACTACCTTTCCCCAGACCCTCATGGTGCTCTGTCACCATCTGGGAGCAGCAAGTGGGTAGTGCGACCTGATGTGCAGGTGGCAGTGAATTAAAGGTGTGGCAGTTTGAGTCAGCTATGTTTCCTACACCCGGTCCTCTGGAAAGGAGAGGTGAAAGGCCATGGTCATGGAAGTACCCAAAGGTATGACCTTAAATCCAAGGATCCTCAGCAGAACTGTTCAGAGTTTATTGGCATTTTTTTCTCTGTTCTCCACTCCCATTGCCAGCCCTGCTCATGGCTATAGATTCCTTTCTTAGATTCTCAGTTCCCACAGAGCAAGTTTAAATAGGGAAGCTATACCTTTTTAGGGTCACTTTTGTTTATTTTTATTTCTTACCCAATAAAAACATTCCTTTTTTTTTTAATCCTAATTTTACAAACATCTCAGTGATGAAATTCCCAGCACTGTGTTAAATACAGAGGATGCAAGATAAATAAGACACCTCAATGGGCTCATGCCCTAGCGAGGGTGTGTACACATTAGCAGAAATTTTAATAAACAGAGGAGCAGACTGGACACAGAAGGGGACTATCATGACCAGCCTGGGCAAAGTCTAGCAGAGATTTCAAGGACAAATACAATTTACTGAGACAGACAAGACAGTCAGAGGCAAGTCTAGGCAGAGGCCATGAAGTATGAGGAATGGACTATAAGAAATGGGGGTGTTCCTGAGGGATAAAGGGGAAGACTTATGAGGTAGGCAGGATCTAGATTTATGCTTGGGAACTTGTACTTGACCTGTTAACCATGGTTGGATGTACATTTTAAATGTGTGGCAGAGGATTTGGGTGGATAAGACCAGGGAACAATAAGAAATCATTGCCTATTGAGTACCTATTTCCATCCATCCATCAATATGTCTGCCAGAGGACAGGAGTCCTGGGGGAAGATGCATCATTTATATTCAAAAGACTTGGTTACCATCTCAGCACCACGGCTTACTGTAGTTTAGACCAGTCGTATAACTCTAGAAATGCAAGTTTCTGCTATTTATAAACTACCAATAAAGAAACTTGCCCTCACCCTTATTGAGCTATTGTGAGGATCAAATGAACTGAGACAGGCCCTTCTGAAGGTACTTCGTGAACTTTAAGCACTGTAAAAATTAGGGGGCTGTTATTAGAACTACTCAGGAAATAACAGGAACCTCGGAAAACCTGAGCATGTGGTTTTGTAACAAGTTACTCAGCCTTCAAGAGAGAAGATGCCTGGCTCAACATTGGCCAGGAGGAACCCGTCTGGGAAATTACGACACAAGGTAAAGCAAACGGGGCTTTCTGTTTTGCTTTTGGAGGTCACAATTTCATAATTGTCATTCTCACTGTTTACCTTTCCTCAGCATGGGTGAGAGGAAGTTGGGTCAAGGGGTATTAATGAGGGAAAGGGTGTGGTTAAAATTTACTTGATGTAACAATAGAAACTGAACAACTTCAGTGTGGGAAAGATAGTAGGTTCTATGTTGGTAATGTGAATGGGCATATGTGTAGGGGTGGAAACAAATTCAGCTTTATCAGAAAACTTTCTGACTTCCAGGAACAGTATGGGATCTGTATTCTCTCACACTCCCAGGAATAGATAGCAGCATGGTATCAGACAAACAAAACTTACCCTAACACTTCACTTTGGGAAAAAATGTTTTTAATTCCCTTTTCTATTCTTATTGATGCATTGTTTGGTTCTCACTGAAAAAAACACCTAGAGTATGATCAATATACTCAGTGTTGGTGAGACTCAGTGTCCAGGCCTTATACATATACTACCAATGTGTGCATAAGTGGATGAAAAGACTCTCCATCTAAACAATCCCCTTAGAGGGCCCAATCCTGGAATAGCGCTGATTTCCTAAAAGAGTTGTCTGTTCTATGAAGAAACATTTTTTTTTTTTGATAGAGGAATCAGTAGGAATATTGGCATTTGAGTGAGACAATTGGTTGATTCATATGAGACTTGCTGACAAAAATGTTAATTATATTTTCTTGAATATTCATTAGATAGATTGATCTTTGGCATCTTAAAAAAAAAAAACTTAGGGACTTTTAAAACTTATCATATGACTTATGAGAGACATTTTGGAAAAGAATTCCCCCAAAAGGAGGTGGCTGATAATAGAGATTCATTTACTCAATACCAACACCAGCCACTTCTTGCTTTTCTTACAGAATTATAGAGAACGAAAAACAAAAAACGACATTTCCTCAAAACCCTTGGAGTTTCACTTTGAGGACCAACCTGGGCTCTGTCATGCAAAAGCAAGTATAGTTTTCTGTTATTGCCTAGAAAATTCCATACACTTAATGGCTTCAAAGAGCATCATTTATTAGCTTCCAGTTTCTGCAGATCAGAAGTGTGGGCATGGGGTCGCTGGGGACTCTGCTCAGGCACAGAACGTAAACATGAAGGTGATGTCCCATCACACTCACAAGTCTCGCTCACTCTAAGGAGAGGTATTGAACAAGGCATGCACATCAGGGAGCAGGAATCTTGGGGATCATCTCAGAATTCTGCCTCCCACAATGTGCCATTTAGAGGTAGGAGTGATCGAGGTGAGGTAGTGTTCACCTGCAGGGAGACTGCACCTTTCAGCCAGCTTAGCGGCACTGATGGTGCTTCCAGGGCAGTGTTAGCAGTTTTCGCTTGTCTCCTACTGCCACGTGTGCCCAGCATTGAGCAGCAGTGGCAGGGGGTTTTTGCTAGAATAACTGATATGGTTAGGTGCTTTTTCTGGCTAACTTTTTCTTGAGCTTATTCGGTAGCATTTGAGGTTGGTTCTTTGGTACTCCTACAGATGGTATAACCTAATGGTTATAATAAATCCCTTTCTGCTTAAACTAGCTATAGTGAATACTTATCTTCAACCTAACGCCTTGATTGATATAACAGTATCATAAGTGACCTCTTTTCAGATCTCCATTAAATATGTATAATTCCACATTGTCTTTATATTGATAAATTTATAGAACTTTAGAATAGGAAAGATATTTTCATTTCTAAAACTTCTTCAAACCATATTGTATAGTACAGCTGTAATAGAGCCCAGGATATGAGAATAGTTTTTTTTCTTTTGAGGGGGCAAGGGGGGGAAGCGTTCAGGAGTCTGACAGCTTGGGGCTCGCTGCATACTCCTGGAGCTTATAATACTCATGATCATATCAAAGACTGAAAGATCCTACACACACAAAAAAACCTGTTAGACTTTTCTTAATTCAACCTAGGGTTCCTAAACCAAGGCTCAGAAAGCTTCAAGTTACCAAAGTCTAGTAGTGGGTTAGTGGCAGAGCAAAGGCATAAAACTAAAGAACTAGGTGTTCTGGCTCCCAGAAACATCAAGTTTATTCCTTACTCCCTACATCTGCCTGAGAAGTAAGTTTCAGTGAATACAAACACAGCTTCATGAGGAAGTAAAAGATATTTATATAGATAGTTCTGGCAAATATATCAATAATGTCACATCTCTTTGGGAAACTTGGAACCCCAGATATGTCCACCCACACCTCACTTAGCAGGAGGTGGCTACCCGGAGGGTAGACTCAAGGCTGTAGTTTCCTGCCTCTCAGTTACTAACACAATAGTCTTTCCTGGGAGCCAGGGCCAAGGACTCCCAGACCACAGCAAAAAGGAGCTTGTGAAATTAGGCTTCAGGACATTTTGGTAATTTAGCACAGTTCTCTTCCACGCAGTTATTTTGGGCTTAGGACTTGATAGAAAATGAATCCTTTTAAAATAAGTGCGAAATTAAAATTGTAAAAAATGTATTAAGGTCGCCACAAAAGGCAATAGGGATCATGTACATAGCAGAAATCCCGTTTCAAGATCAGAATGCTTGCAAGCACTTGCCTCTTCTTCTGCGTTCCACAATGTAAATCACATCACACACATCTGACCGAGAGAGAAGAGGTTCCAGGAGGTGCATATTTTAAGCATGAAAACAAGGAGCCATTAGTGTTACAAGCACAGCTTATGGTCAGCTGGCTGGCCTGACACACCTTGGCATTCATTATTCCCCAAGGCCGCGTGGCAACATCTTGCAGAGGCCAGGGGTGGATGTGGGCGTGCCGGAGCAGTTTCAGGACGTGAGTTCTGCCTTCACTGTTCTTGGAAGGAGCTGAGACTAAATAAAGAATCTAGTCTCCACCACACTTTTATTATTGGGAAATGATTTCCCCTTCAGGGCAGAGAGGTAGAATTACAAGTTAGACTCCTTGCATTCTCTCCCAACACTTCCCTCCCCAGCTGCATAGTTTTCCTTCCTTTCTGTAGCAGCTACATTTCTAAAAGGATCGGTGTACTGGTTAAAAACAAAAACCCAAACCCAGCAAACTATCCTCACAGTAATGTTTTGTAGCCACTCGTACTGTTAAAAGAAAAGAAATGGTAAACAAACCGGCCATTACATTTAGTCATAAAGGGACTCAAACCGCAGCATAAACCCACCACAATTCTATGGGCAAAGTTTCCACATTCGGTCATATTCTCCAGGGTTTGTGGCGCTCCCCAGAGCTGAGGCTGAGGCAGTATGCTGTGAAAGGCTCCCGGCTGTGGGTTGGGGGGTGGGGGAGCTGCATTTATTGTGCTTGAGGAGTCAGGAAAAGGTAACAGGAGTTTGGGTAATGGCATAGACAGTTTTATTCACTCTTCCCTGCCTTGTGTTCAATGGACATTCTCTGGCCTTTTTGGTCCAGCAGTTGAGCCCCCACCTGATGCTTTCAAAGGAAAGCTATTAGGCCAGTGGAAGTTGGTTGTGTGGATACTCTTGAGGACTACAAAAGAGATCTTGTTTCTTTTAAAAAACAGCAAAGCAAGCATCCAAGGAATGGGATGTATTTCAGCTTTTAACTCTGACTTTGGGACTTGCTTGTGAAAGAGGAAAATAACTGGCAAAGTAACTTTCAGCTCAAAATGTTGGTACATTTGTTAATCAAGAAGTAAAATCAAGTTTTAAATAATGTTTTCCTCTGTCATTAGTCCTGAAAACTGGATGAAACTATATTTAATCTATAACCGATGAGATGCTATGAATATTTTAAGCGGAAAGATGTATAATATGATCAACTCCATACTTTGTTAGATTACAATACAACCAGGACAGAGTTACCTGTGAGAGACCACACACCCTGAATGCAGATAGATGTATAGGCACATGTATTTCTGTTCTAGAAATGACACAAAATGTTTATGTCAGGAATATCCAGAAAAACTTTAAAAGTACAGTTGTTTTTACTTTCTATATAATGTGTCTGTCTTTCTGTATTACACAAAAGTTTTCCAGTATGTCTCTATCTGATACCTACTCCCCAATCTAGCATGACTTGAAACTTCACTGTATTTGGAACTCATTTGTTAGAATATTCTTTATTATAAGAATATGGGTTCCCTTCTCCCTTGGAATTATCCATGCTAAATTTATATTAAAAACTGATTCTTTGAGAAAGTAAGATTTCCAGACTTGAAGTAGTCAGGAAATAAAATAACCGTATTTCCATTCATTCTTTTAAAATAAATCTAATGGCCTGAATTTATTTCAATCGCCTAAAACCAAAATGAAAGTCCTTCTTTTAAAACCTTTGGTTTACAATGATCTGAGAAACAAAAGGAAGATGGGTCGTTGGGAGTTCCCAGTAGAATGGACGAGTGTTCTCTCTGCCACTCTGCACACCAGGGACTTCAGTGCAAACTCTAGGAAGGAGACAAGAGGTGTTAACGGGTATGGATAAAGTCCCCCAATTATTTTTCTTCTTTTGTCAGGCTGTACCTTTAAATGACTATCTTCTTGGTCCAAAGCAGGAATGGCTGCTTCTTTCAAATGAGTACTCAAACAATTTTATCTGGCCCAGTAATGGACATATTTCTGATAAGTGAATAGAGAGGGCTGTTATCCTCATTTCAAAGGGGCCCGCGGCAAGCCAGAGAGAGTTGGCTCCTGGGAACTTTTGGAGAAACACTCATAAAGCAGGCCGATAGCCTCAGTGTGTGCCTTGGGCCTGTACTTTGGACTCTTCGCTGCTATTCTAACAGGTGAGGCCCCAGATGCAAATATTTGGTTTGACCCTCTCTTACTGTAAACATTGCAGTCCTTAGCATGATGTGAAGTATAGAATTTATGGCTGTTTGCTCAGCCGTTGTCAAAATAATTGTAAATTCCACTTTCTTCTTATTTCTCAAGGCTTGGTAGTTTGGCTGGCATTTGGGGAGGTGGGCGCATTTGGTAAAAAGGTAGGTGAGTAGTGAGTTAAGGAATGAAAAAAGACAACAATATGGACGGATCTGGGGACTCGGCATTTACCTTCAGACACAGAGTCCGGAGTGTGGAGCAGGTGTCCAAATGAATCCAAATTTCAAATCAACACAGGCAAGGCAATAATTAATAGCTCAACAGGGTGCACATAAAAGCTAACCACCATTGCACGCACACAGATTATTCCTCTTTACTTTCTGTCTGTGGCCACGCATTATGATCCTTGATTACTTTCCTCCCTGCACTTTATGAAATCCCATCTTGCATTAGTATTTTCTAAAAGACAACTTTTTTTCCCTTTTTTTATCGGTGTAAATCTTGCCTATCCCTGTGGGTTTTAAGCATCATCAGGGTAGGTCCGTTCAGTATGTGGACATAGTTCAAAGAGTGGGAGGAGCTGGAAGTGTGCCATCAGCTCCATAGATTTTAAATTCTGCTTTTTGCACTTAACTAATTGTGAACACATTGGAAAGTGAACTTCTCCGAGTCTCTGTTTCTTTGTCTCTCAGGAGTAAACACTACTTTTCAGTTTTGTTTTGGGCATTAAATGAGATAGTGAATATAAAGCCCACAACCTAGATCCAGTTTCTCAACATCTTTCTTTCGCTTGCATTTCTTTGGTATCTCCTCGCCCCAGCACCTTCTGTTCCCTCTTAGTGTATAGGAGACACATACATATGTTAGTAACTATAGTAAAAATATATGTGCTTTTTGAGAGTGTTTTGGAAGATTAGAAACTATCTAGCTCAAGTTTGTGTCAGTTTGGAGAGATTCAGTTCTTAAAAAGCTCCACCTGTCTCCCCTTCTGTCAAAATGTTATTTCTTGCTGAACGCTCCTCAAGGTAGTTTGCCTTAGTTCCCTGCTCTGCCAGTGTAGACATGGCCTTAATATTCTATCCACATGGCCGTGTTTAAACCTGGAAATAAATTTGTCAAGAGGCAACGGTAAGGTGGGAAGTAGAGAAGGAGGATGATGGGTGGAAACTTGGTAACATATCCATGAGAGGGAAGATGAAGGGCAAATCCCTATAAGACAAACTGAATGAAACACATTTAAAATGACAGAGTTCCATGTAAGCAATATGATTCTTATAGCACAGAAACAGCGAGGTCGCAGACTTGGGTAGACACGATCAGGTCTAGCATGTATCTGAGTGTTGAAGAACATCTGCAAATGTAGATTCCCCTGTGAACTAGAAAGCTGAGGCATACAACAGAAAGTTTAATAAGTAAAATTAATCAATCCTGCAGTTGGAAAATATTTACGTGCATAGCTGAGTCAGAAGTATAAAAGACATTGAAACACAGAAGCTGATAAGCAACAGCATGAAGAAACAAGGGTGTTTATATTATTGATCCAAATCTTGAGATAAGTTCTTATTTAGAAGATTTTTTGCATGATTATATGTTATATGTAATATTTTAATACTATTATGGGTGTGTGTATTGGAATATTTTTTTCCTAAGCTTTATGTGTCACTCAGTTTGTGTTCCCTTCAAGGACATTTTAAAACAGCATAAACATCTTTTCTAGTACAAGTATTTATTGTACTTACTTATTTAGTTAGTTATTTTAGAGAGAGAGGAAGGGAGGGATAAAGAGAGAGAGAGAAATGTCAATGTGAGAGAGAAACATCTATCAGTCTTCTTTCATACACGCTGTGACTGGGGACTGAACCTTCAACCTAGGCATGTGCCTTGACCAGGAAATCAAACCTATGATCTTCTGGTTTGTGGGACAGCACCCAACCACTGAGCCACAGTGGCCAGGCTGCATAAACATCTTTTAAGGAAAAGTTCAATAGTTAAATTTCCTGAAATTTTTGAGAAGAAATATATCTGAAGTGCTCACTGATGACTGCCAAAGACCATATGAATACATTTCCCACAGAGCCTCCTTTTCCCACCTCCTATAATATGTGGTCTTAGTTATCAGCCCAGTTAACTTTGAAGTGCAGGTAATATATGGAAGGAGTATTAAGGTCTTTTCTTCAACAAACAAACAAATAAACTATGATCCCATCAAATATGGTGACATGGGTTCCTGCCCCCACACCATACCTGCTACCATGACCTTTTTGCCCCCAGAATGGTTGCTGAGCTGCATTTCCAGGGAAGTTGCAGTGATGCTGTGACTCACATCTATCTAGCTAAGGCACAAAGTAAAGGTTGCTGACAGGTAGGAGACGAGGCAGACATCTCAGTGACTTCTACCTGGGATACTACCTATCAAACACCCAGAGAGAAGCCCTTCCGAACTATTCTCACAGTTTGACACTTCTATGGTGCATGTGTGCCACCCAAACAATTTGTATATTTATCCATTACAACATTTACCACTTGCAATAGTTACCTGTGTAATGTCAGCTTCCCACAACATGATATATGGCACATATTAGGGAGTTGAATTGGGAAAACCTTTCTGAGCAGTCAACTTTGGTTGCCTAGGATCTGGGAGCTCTCCCAACTTAACCTAAGCTATTAATAGCAACAAATATACTGGGTTTTCCCAATGCCATGTGCTTTTGTTTCTTATGATATGCCATTTTATTTCCAACAGTCACTGTCATGGCCTTTGATTTCTCAAAAATAAAATATATTCTTGTGAGAAGAAATGACATCATTGCTTATGAGGTCCTAAATTCTTAAAATAAATTTATAAAATATAAAGTGTATGTAATATATCAGAGGTAAGATTTTTATACTCACGTCCACACTTGTAGTTGGAAAGGCATTGTTTAACGGTTATTTGGAGCTCCTTCGATACTGGTTAGGTGTAAGGAAAAGCTTCATCGTTGGGTATACTCTCTACTTAGGAGCTGGCTCAGACTGTGCTATAGAACAAAACACAGAAATATTTGAATGTCATTTGCATTTGGTGTGTATAACATTTTGACCTGGTTTGTTCTAAAAATCATAGACTGAGGTATACTTTTAGAGGGAAGTATATCAAAATTAATATTTGATTACTGGTTTAGGGAGGTAGGGGGAGGGAGCTTATTGTGCTTTCATCTCTATTACTGCGCAGACAAAATTAATCAAAAACTTATTCAAAATTTACAAATTCAAGTGAATTATTTAAGCTGCAGAAAAGCAAGTGTAAAGGGGAGCTGTAGAGACTGACATTGAAGGATAGCTATGGGCTTTGCCCCTGAGCTTGCTTCCCATACGGGAATTGGAAGCGTTTAAAGATAGTTCTTGTCCCTGGCTTAGCCTCAAGCGCCTACTCCAGCCTGGTTCTGCAGGCCTGTCTTCCCCTTCTCCTCCTTCCCCCACAGATGTGTCAAATCACAAAAGCATTTTCCCCCAGGAAATAGATTTTGATTATGGCATGAAAATGAGTGCTGACACTTGTCTTTCATGTTTCTCAGTGGCTCTGTAACAGGCACAGCCTCCAAATAACAAGTAAATATTTAATTATAAATCTAACAAGCTGTTTTGAATATTTAAAGTCCAGGCTTTAAGAACCAGTAGCTGCTTGTCCAGGATGTACAATGTGCTGAGAGGGAAAAGAAAAAAAAAAATAGTGCTAAGTTGTTTTTACAGTAATTTGGGAAATAAAATTAAAATAAGAAGTTGCTGCCCAAAGCTCTTGTTTGTCTTTTCTTCCGGTCTCTTAACTTTTATCTTAAATCTAAGATTGTCCAGAGGAAGTGACAACGCAGGGGTGAGAAGGAAGCGTAGAAAGCTGGCGAGGGATCAGCAAAAGGGAAAACAGAAAGGAATTCATGATGAACAAGCTGAACTGCACACATTTAAAGTGATAACACAGCGTCTAAGGTGATGTGAATGTTGAAGACCCTAATAAAATCAAAGTTGTAGACCTAACATGTTTGCTTAAGTATGGAAATCGGTTAAGATGCAAGTGATCTGAACTCCAGCAAAATTCGTAATTTTATTTCAGTTTTAGCCCGGGTTTAGAGTAATAAACATTAATTGAGG
Organism: Macrotus californicus; assembly: GCA_007922815.1. Classification (NCBI taxonomy): domain Eukaryota; kingdom Metazoa; phylum Chordata; class Mammalia; order Chiroptera; family Phyllostomidae; genus Macrotus; species Macrotus californicus. The sequence goes on along the minus strand of VMDR010004350.1, from coordinate 50,269 downwards.
ACCTGCTTTGTTACAGGCACAGCCAGAAACTGGATTTCCTATAAGCAATGAAAGAATTCCAGTGTTTTTGGAGAAAGGACAAGTAGGTACTTCACTATAATAAAACAGGGTGCCATAAGACAAAAAGTTATAGCAGAAATGATTGCTAATTGAGAAAAAATTTTGTTTAAATCCATTTTAAAGCTTGTAAAGGGCTACATGTGGGATGAACTAGGGTCCCAGAAACAGCTAAGGACTCTGTACTTCTGTGACTTAGCAAATCACTTTGTTTGTAAAAGACATATTACATATATAAGTACACAGACACTAAAAATACATACATCATAGAGCAATTTTGAGCTCAACCATCATTACATATTATTATATTTAGCTATTAGTTATCAAATTAATAGTATTTTGCCATGTTTCCATAAAACCATGGAAAATAATTAGATCCTAGCAGAATATCATAGCATGCTTTAGTTTTATATACTGTGGTTTTATTAAATATATGCTTACTCTTCCAAAATATCCAGATGTTTGGCTTTTTCAGGAAAAAACTATTGCTTGTGTTTTCTCTGAGTGAAAAAAAATCAGAGAAGAGAAAAACACTTTGACATCGTGTAGATTCGAATGTTTTTGTTGTCAAGATGTGATTAGAACCTTCTCAATTACCACCTATGGTTTTCAGAGTTAGTTATGCCCACGTTGGAGCTGACATCACATATTTAATTATCACTTCAAAGTTTTTATGACTTTTGCATCATACAAAACTTGATGCCAGAGCCTTTATAGCAGATGTGTTCAATAAGGACAAGCTTTACGAGGAATTCTCATCCATAGATTAGTCATTTGCCATCAATATGCTTCTTCCTGATACAGTTAATCTCTGTCTCCTTCAGCCTCTAGACTCAAACGCTTTGGCAAGGTCATTGCCATGCTGATTCCATTAAGAATCAGGCATGATTAAGTATGGCCTTATCTGCGGGCTCACTTGTCACCTCCTCTTAGACTCTGTACTTGCCTTGGCCTCTCTCCTAACACCTCCAGGTATGGCTGGGTCTCTCCTGGCCCCAACGGACCCAGTCTCAAGATCCTCCCCCAATACTCCCAATAGTCTCAAAGCCACTGCTTTTGCTTTTGCTTTCCTCTCTTCTAACTAAGCATTCTTGCGTCAGTCTTTATTTTCAAGGTTTATCACTTAGTGTTATTACTCATGTTGCGTCACAAATGCACCCGTATCACGCAAATGTGTTAACTTGATTTCATTCTCTTACATTTCTTAGACTCACTGTGTTTGAGAAAACCTTCTGTAATCTCCCTTGTCCTTGGGTATGACTCATCAGTGGAATCTCCCTGCTTTTCCTTGCCCGTGTTAGAGTCTAGCATAAACCCACCAGGGATTTCATAACTTCTTGTCGGCTCTGAGGCTTACAAAAGTGTTAGGCTCACTTCCTCATTTTAGTCATTGTGGAACTAAGCCGGCAACAACAGCAAATTTAGAGTGGGTGTCATTAGAGTGATTTCTAAAGAAAGTGTGAAAGATGCTGTTTGTCTCTCAGAGATCTTATTTGTCACTGCCCCCCCAATATTTCCCTTTCAGATCAATGCACCTTCCAAATAGTTCCCCCCCTTTCCTTCTTTCTTCTCTACCACGTCCCCCGTCACTAACACTTCACATCCTCTTAGCAGTTTTAGCAGTCCACTGGGCCTCTTCCTGAAGGTCACACCAAGATGTCGATAATGGTTTCGTGGGTTTCTCTGCTAAGCAGTCTTTACAAAAACACACAGAGACACTTTTAAATGAGAAGTGCAGTAAACACACTTTTAAATGAGAAGTGGAGTTGAACAGCCAGTGCTTCCTAAGTTGGGGGTATTTAGAGGGAGAGTGAGTATAAAGGGTGTAGTGCTTCTCTATACTCATCCAATACCCTGTACCCAGTCCCATACACATCTTTTTACTTGTTTTGCCAGATAATTTATTGGTGCTTCCAACAATACTCTTAATCTGAAAACTCAAGTAATCACCATGCCCAAGTGGGAGAATCGTCCTCTCTGTGCAGCCCGCCTCTTCTCCAAGCACTCCCTAAAGATCCCGTTCTGAGTTTTGTAGACAGAGTCCTTGACCCTGCATTGCATAACTGCCCTGAAGGGAGAGATGTGCTCTCCCCTTCACATAACCTTGCTCTCTTCTAGAGAAACAGCTCTGCAAGATTAAATACACTTGAGGGAAAATGACGTGCTGAGGAGGCAATATTTAGTTGTTCCCTTAAAATATGAAGGGCAGTGACCCAAGAACGTTTGGGGAAATAGAAGTAACTCGGTACAGCCAGCCAACCGGTGGTCTAAACTCTTTCACTTGGTGATTTCTTATAAGTGCTTAGCTCAGTTACCTTAAGATCAATCACGATATTAACATACTACTTAGGATTTTAACAAGATTATTTAGAGACTCAAAATCTTTTTAAGCTCATTTAATAAGTGAATTCTCTCATGATGGGAGCATAGTAAGGTCTGTGATGCCACAGCAAGGTGCACATACCCCTTGATTTATTGAGTACGGAGGGAAATACTACAAATAAATAAATGTACCTCCAAATATTATCTTTTTAAAAATTATATTTTTGTGAATACCTTTTATTATTTATAATATATTAGTTGATAACAAAGTTATATCATACACAATAAAACAAATTTTGGAGGTACATGCTTAATTTTTTTTAACTGTTAAGGAGGTAGGATCAAATAAGATGAGGGCCTGCAAATTAGTTTGCACCTTGTTCTGTAATACCCACCTCCCTCCAGTCCGTGCACTCTAGTGAAGGTGGGTTCTATAATACCCAAGACACTATCTCTCTCATAAGTAGTATGCCCAAGAAAACTAAAATGTAGTCCTACCTCACTAGAATCTGAAGTTTTTCTCTGAATTCCAGCCACCACCAGAAGTGGAAACTGGGGACAGCTACCCTGAGAGTCTAGTATTAGTTTAGGGAAAGTTGATGGTGGCTCTTGAAGGAAAACACTGGCTTTGAGGCCAGAGCGTTTATGTTTTGCATAACCCTTCAGTACTATGACAGCTGGGCATCCCGACTGGATAGAGAGCTATAAGCTCTCACAAAGCAGGGGTTTGAAGAAGATGGATGAATGGAAATTGGAATGAGGAGTATGGTTGCTCCTAAAGATTCCCTGCAGTCTGTTGTCTCTGGGGAGGAAAATTGGATGTATCTACTTCCTTTTTCTCGATATCTAAAGAGAAGACCTCCTGTGACAGAGAAAATTGCTGGCTTTGAATTGTCACAGAGGGTATTATTGACATAAGTCTTGTTTGTATGTTGCTTTAGGAGTTTGATAACCAAAGGACTCAAGATATAAGGAAGGGTGGATATAGAAGCCTTTTTCTCCTGCTGCATCATCTGGCTTCAGCCTGCTGGAAACAGCACACTCAGCTCTGAGGAGGTCTGTGTCACTGCACAACTGAAGGTGTGCATTTCTGCCATGGTCTAGAGGGTGGCTGTGTGTCAGTAGGTGTCTTTCTGAGTCTAAATGCTTTTAATTACTTGGTATGTGGTCTTGAGTGATTTGCTTATTCTCCTCACTGGTAAGAGGGGTAATAATTCCACCCCACAAAGTTGTTGTATACCATACATAGCATTTAAATGTTCTAACTGGTAACTATTTTCTAGTTTTTCTTCCCTCCCCTTGTCAATTTAGCCTGTCACCTGCATAGTGTCTCTTGACTACCTTCCTTCACATTAGGATCTGACCTTTTGGGCATCGCTGATCAGGAGCCTTCTGCGGATCCTCTTTCGTGTAAATTCTCTCCTTATAGTTCTTTTTCTTCCTCACCAGTGATTTACCAAGAACTGGTCATGAAACACTTGACCAATTCTTTTTGTCAAGTTGGGCTGGAGTAATAGTTGCCATACAAAGAATAAAAAGGGAGGGGATATGGTTCTGAGGTCTTTGTGAATTTTGGGATATGAGAGGTCTGACAAAGTGCCCAGGTTTCTCCAACGAGGTGGAAGTTTTCTAAACTCTTAATTTTGGGGCATAAATCTTCATTATACAGAGTAGCTCATGGGCCCAGAGTTCTGTGGGACATACTTGAAGAAATATTGTTCTATACTTATCCTAAGAGCATTAGAAACTCCATTCTCAAACCTGCTGTTTTCTAACATCAGCTGAAGACTGAGTTAACTCTGGTTTCATTTCAATATTCCAAATAACATCTTTCTAGTTCCTTAGTCAAAAACCACCAATGGATGACACTACCTAGCATCCCTTCCTAGGACTGGGAGGATTTTAAATATCTTCCCTTCTACATCATCACAATGTACTTCTATTTTCACTGCCTTTAAGACATTAAAGAAAGTAGAGATAGATTCTCCTATTGCCTTCCATAATTTACTAAGAATTTACATATGTATTGTATAACTTCGACTTTCTATGCCTTTGATTGCAAAATAGCTCCTTATGCAAACCAAACATTTCTAAAGATGTCAGAGGCCCCGCAGATAAATATAATATTAAAAATATTTGCAGTAGATATGCCATAGTAACAAAGAAGAATTTATAGCACAATATTTGCTCAAACCACAAGGGAAAGTGTACTTGTGGTGTCTATCTCTCATGGATTTCTATTTTAGAATATGAATGCTGATGTTGAGTAATTTAACCCCTTCTTTGTAATGTTTGCTGGTGTTTCCAGAGCAGGAGGATGTCACTTACACAATCACGAGTGAACAAGCCTGTTTGTTGCCTGTCAGGACAAACCCAGGGGTGGCATTATTTGCATTTGCTGATCAATGACTCTTTGGGGCTGTAAAGACTCAGACTGGAGGAGTGATTCAGGAAGACATGGGCCCATGTCATTCTGCTCTGGACTTGGCCACACAGCCTAGTAGCATTGCGACTCGTCTGAGTCCTGCATCTTGCTTGGCTTTCAGTTTTCATCCCAGATGGTGCCATGAGCAAAACTGTTGAAAATTCGGAGTTCATACCCCAACTTCTCAGACTTTCTCCCTTTATTCTTACTCAACCAGAGGCCCAGGACAACAATATAATGATTCATAGGCCCTGCTTCCTGGCAAGTAATAATTTTCCCACAGTGAGTGATGACTTATTCTAAGAGAAGGGTAAAGAATGTTGATTTGCTTTTTTCTTATGTGGACTTTCTGCTAGCATGGGGTTGGCTAGGAATATTTTGTCTCCATTTGTATGGCTATCTAAAAAATGTCTTAAAGCACTTTTGTGTTTTGAGCGTGGGACCCTTAAATGTATGTTATTCATAGAGAACTGGAATATGATAATCTCATCACATACTTGGTTAAAAAAGGAAAGCGACTTTGACATCTTCCTTATTTTGACATGTGAGGTCTAGGCATACCTCATAGAAGTTCAGAGCAGAAGACACCCCCGCCACAGCCCCATTTTATAGATGAGAACACTAACCCAGAAAAGTTACATGAGTTGTCCATTTTTACAGAGCTGGTTACTGACAGAGACAGATGGGGGCTGAAATCAGCTTATTTTAGGTTATTTTGTCTGATATCAGGCATACTTATGCCATGTCACAAGGGAATATCTAGGTATAAAGAAGTTTGAGACTGGAGCAGTGAGTCATATGCATTAGTAGCAGAAGGGTCAAGGGGAAATGCATAGTCTTGTATTAGATAGGCCATGGTGTAAATCTTGGCTATGAAGTGGGTGGTGTTGGCTAATTTCTTGCTTAATTTGTCTGATGAGAGTAAGAATAACAGGTCGATTTCATATTATCTGCTGTAAGGATAAGAGAGAATATACACAAGGTTCCCGGTATGCAAAAGGCTCTCAATAAACAGCAGCTCTAATTGTGGTATGATTGAAGACTAAGCAACATTTGCCCTTCCTCTCTGCTGTTCCCTTTCAAAGGAGCACGTGCTGTACCTCGCTCACACTGTCTTCGAGTTCTGCCTTGTCAGACTCAACACGGTTCAGTTCATTTTCTCAAACCACTGCTGACTTTTTTTTCCCTTTGTGATTTGCATCTGAGTTGTCTCATTTCCCTGAAACCCTGTCACAAGCCAGGAGATTATAATAAAACATGATCTGAAACCTCACTGGCCAGGGAAAGTCCCTTCCAAAAGAGGCATCTTTCCCTTGCTTGAGTTTTACACTTCTCTTTCCAGCTGTGCAGGCCACCCCTCAGCCTAGTGGCTGACAGCAGGCACATGAAGGATCTGCCCCAGTGCCCTGTAGACAGTGTGCGTGCAGCGGGGAAGTGAGGGTCTGGCCACCTTGGCTGCTGGTGATTTTACCACCAAAGCTCATGCCCAATAGTTGTTTCAGCTTTCCCCCAAAGGCCTTTGCTGTTGTTTCTCTTCCCTTCGTTACCCTCTCAGCAAGGCCAATTCTCAAAACCTCCAGTGGAAATTTAGAGACTTCTTTGTTTTTTAGGGGGTTATTGGGGCTTTGCATTTTCTGTGCCCTCACTTCCTTTATAGCTCACAGGGACTTCCTGAGAAGCCTCTTCTGTGCCTGGGAGCCTAGGCCAGCTCTTCCCCACTGTGTTGGGGAATTGCCACAGAGGTGCATATGTCTTCTTTTAAAACATAGTTTAAAAAACATACGCTTTGTGTTCAGGTCTTGCAAGGAAAAATTTTTCTCCAGTTATTTTTGTGACATTTTTTCTCTAATTCAAATATTATATACATATTATTATGAAATTTAGTTCATTAAATCAAATAGATTCATTCTTCTAGCCTAAATCTGTGAGTGTGTGTGTGTGTGTGTGTGTGTGTGTGTTTTAGTGCCCTACTTGCTGGATATTTTGTCACCAGGGAATTTCCCACTTAAGGAAGGATATGTTGCAATACGAGTGAAATATCTGGAATAGTTAAAAAAATAGATTTGTGCTAACGCTTTGAAAACACTTTAAATAACATTACAAATCATAGAGAAATTTTTCAAAAAGAAACTAACTCCAGTCTCACCCTTTTTGTATTTAATTTCGTTTCATTTTCGTATTTAATTTTTATTCACTAATTCTTCATTTGATATGGTTTAATTAGGGTAGGCTTTAAAAATGTGTGCCATAAAAGTGAAGCTAGGTATTGCCTCAAATTTATCGCAGTGGGCCTGCCCACTTGTCTGATTTCATGTGCCCTGTCCGCTCTGACCTATAATGCACCAGGTGATGATGAAGCCAACATTCTCTTGCTCTGAAGGTTGGTCCCTGATGAGGGCCCTGCATCAAGCTCCAGTTTTGGTAGTTTCTCTTCCTTTTATGAATGACAGAAAAAGGCTCCAGCATTCTTTTTTTGTTCTTTCACAAATGTGTATTGAAAGCCCAGTAAGTATTGTGTTGATTGAGACAAAGGCTGTGCAATCACTTTGGCATGTTGCAGATGGGAATGAAAAACATGAAGGAAACTTGTCTGTTGGTTTTGTGATTCTGCAAGTGGCTCAAGGGCAATCAGAGGGGAAAATGATCTCTGCTCTTACAATCTGCACCATGGGAAGAAGTGGGGACCAAGGTGCCGAAATAAAATGAGAGGGCATCATGTGCTGTGGGCTGATGGTGGGGTTGCATTTGGATTTTAAGATGGATAGTTAAAGTAATGGACCCCAAGAATAACAGAGCTAAATTGAGTCAACAACCAGGGATTGGAGAGTTTAGTATCTGGGAGCAATAAACTAGTGGCTTTGTTTGTTTATTTGTTTGTTTGTTTCTTTGTGGGGAGTGTTTAAACGGAATCAGCCAGAGTCATTCTTACTGAAAAGGAAAAATAGACAATTCTAACTGGTTTACACAAAAACTGAAACTTATTCCTTATGTAACTAAAAATTCCCATGCTACATTTGACTTCAGCTTTGGATGAAATTATGTCTTCCAACAAAAGTTGTTATAGCTTTGTATGTCTCCAGATTTCTACTAAACTTTCTGGTTTGTTGGCTTCCATCTTAGACAGGCTTCCCCACTTGGTGGCAAAGATGACCATCAGCAACTGGTGGCTTATATTCTGTAAATTTTGTGGTCCTGATAGAAAGTGTATATCTTTTATTTTATTTTGATTGGCCCAGCTTGGATTGCAGGTCCACCCTGGTGTCAGGGGATGAGATTAACCTGGACGAACCTTGTGGACTGAGAATGGTCAAGTGGTGCTTCTCCAAAGGGAAGGAATGGGTTCTGCTACTATAAGAGAGGGATGGTGACCATGCAAACACCAAGAATGACCACTAGGCAGATCCTTTTGAGTATCTGATAAAAAGATGAACTTTCTATTTCTAGAAGATTACTCATAAGCACTTACAAACACAATACAATTCTGCTTATAATTTCATGAGTTCACAGAACTTTGAAGTTATATATCCATACTGTAGATTCCCATAGACCCCAGCTTCAATTATTTCTACAGTGTGAAATAGGTGAAGGTGAGCACTGTGACTTTTTGGACATGATATCTCCAACAATTCATACATGTTAGCCTTGTACATATTGAACCCTGAATACATTGAATGAATGAACAAATCAACCAACTAATCAATAGCATTTGGGGTGGGGGGCAGATCTGCTGTACTGGTAGTATGCTAAATACTTTATATATGTTATCTTAATTAATTCTTCTAACATTATTCTATGGATGAGGAAACTGAAACTAAGCTGGGAATAGGACAAGCTGAACACCTACAACTGAAAACAGTGGAAAGGAGATGAGAGCAGATCTGAAACTTAAGGGAAGAAAGTCTACATGAGCAGGCAGGGTGTTTGTCCGGGTGTCTAGAAACATTGTAAGATTCACTGTTGTAGCTCAGCTGGCATTCCTAGCTCCAGCCATGGGGGCCGTCACCTCCGAGGCCTTCTCAGTCCGGTACGTGGTTGTTGATTCCTGGGTAGCACTTGTTGTCAGTGGGAAAAAAGAAAGGACTTAATATTTCCTTAGTATAAAAAGCCCCTTAAAATAACATTTCAGGTCTTTCACATTTTTTCCTTCCCCCTGAGAACCTGCACCCAAAGTAGAATTTTTGTTGTGGTGGTGGTAGTTGAGGTTTATTTGCAATCCAGTTATTGGATTCACTCATTGGATAGTTGGGAGCCCTCTCAATAATTTTTCCACTGAGTTTATACCCACCATTAAAAGATCCCAGAATTATCCACATTGCCCTCTGGGCGAATGATGAAAAGTGTAGTTCAGCTTCTAGAGTGCTACACATTGGACGGCCCGTAAAAGAGAACATCCTCAACCTATGGCATTGTGAGTACTGGGTCAGCAGAGCAAAGTGGTTGAAAAAATTCCTTGAAGTCTAGGAGTTTGGTAGATTCAGGAGATCACATGTTTGCAAGGGACTTTTTGCTCTGTTTTCTTACCTCGGGGTCATAGGAATTAGTGAATATGAAGGCACCAAGAGAACAGAAACAGAAGTTATCCTGCTAAGACTCCAAACTAAGCCACGTGAAATAATTGACTATCTTTCAGCAAATTGTTTCATATGGGAGGAATGATGGACAACTAATAAGCAACTTTCAGCAAGAGGACATATGGCTTATGTTCTAATTAGTTACTAGTTATTTCAATCCATGCATACGTATCAAGTGCTGATATGTGTATGTACAATACATGTGTTTATATAAATAGTCATAGATTTGAAGAAAAAGAACTCATGGACATGGACACCAGTGTGGTGATTGTTGAGGGGAGGGAGGTGGAGGTGGAAGGGGGTGTATATAGGATGGATAAATGGTAATTTAAAAAATACAATAAAAATGAACTAAAAAATAAATAAATGTCATAAACTTGAAGGATTTTTTTTTCATGTTTCTTGATGACTTAGTACCAAGGGCCAGTATGAGAAGATATTTTATTTCCTTTTCCCATTAGCTTTGATCAGCTTGCATTAGGCTACTTTCTCTTTTCCTATTCTTGCTTTGTGAGGGACCTTACCTTTTTCTGTGTATGTGTGTTGCTTTATTAACTATATTTTTTGGGTTCAGGGTACCTTTGAACTAAACAGTCATTTATCATAGCAGGGGTTTCTATTTAAGACATTGTGCTTGATAAAGGTGAGTAGAAGAAACACCTACTGTGAGTGTTACCTGATACAGCAAAAGGGACTTTGCAGATGTGTTTAAATTAAGGACCTTGAGATGGAAGAGATTATTCTAGTAAACCCAGTGTAATCACAAGGGTCCTTACCAGAAGAAGGCAGGAGACCAGAGCGAATAGTAAAACATGTGATGATGGAAAAGGAGGTTGGAATGATGATCTTTGAAGATGGGGCCATGAGCCAAGGAATGAAAGCAGCCACTAGATGACAAAAAGATAGGGAAACGGATTTCTCTTGAAGCTACCAGAAGGAACACAGCCCTGCTAACACTTTGATTTTTACTTGTGCCCTCCAGAATTGTAAAAGAATAAATTTGCATTATTTTAATTTCTATGTTTGTTACAGCAGCAACAGGAACCTAATACACCTCAAGGGGAGAAAACTCCAGTAGACAATTAATCCAGTATATTAATGTATTTTTCTGTCTAAATGATATACATATGGTCAATCCAATATTACTTCTTAAAAATATATGTGATTCTAAGTTTAGTAGTAAATTAGAGGAGAGAATGGACACTACTTGAGGATATGCTTAGACCTGGTACTCTCTGTATTGGTTGGGAGGACTAACCCATGCTGTGGTAACAACCAACCCCAAATATTAAAAGGACAGAAATTTTTTCTTGCTCATGCCAAGTCTGTTGCATGACTGTGTGACCCTCCAGGGTGGGCCCCTTACAAACACAATGGCTCAGTATCATGTCTCCATATCAACATGTGCTTCTTGGTAACAAAGAGAGGACAGGAAAATTCTGGAGGGACTTACACCAGCAATTAAACGATTCTGCCTAAAAGTGACACATATCTCATTGGCCAAAGGAAGTCACATAGCTACACTGAATTTCAAGGAAGTAGGAAAGAGTAATACTTCATTGGTTCGAAGGAGAAAAACTAGGAATGCAAATAAGTGGCATATATGTCTACACCATGACCCCAACTTTGTAAAGTAAAGAAGTATTTTAAATAACTTTGTAATTTCATGTATTCTTCAAATATAGTGATAACTCCATGATCAAATCCCAGATACCGATCTTCTTCTTGAGAAATGTTTATATGTTCTGAATTCTCAGTATTGCTGCAGACCCAGAGTTGAGTTTAGTAGTTAATGCAAAGAAAATATTATGATTAACCAAGTAAATTGATTGTTAATACTATAGTCTCTGATTTTAAGGGCTTAAAAACCCATTTACAGAGAGCTAGAGAAAATGAATACAAGTATGCTAATAAGAAAGTTGGAACCCAAGTGATGCTGAATTAAATATTTAGCAACATTTGTAAAGAAATGGAAAATTATATCTAATTATTTCATTGTGCTTACCTATCTTTGATCACAAAGCCTTTGTCATGCAGTGCATTTCTATAGGCATTCCATGGTGATTTAATATCAATTAATATCTACTTGCAGCAAAGTGTTGACAGTTTATAAACTCCCAAGCTTGACATTTTGCAGGGTAATTGGGCATATGTGAAAGAGCTTTCCAGGTTGCTGCTAAAAGCAGCTCCAAAAGTTGTGAAGTGGGTTTTAACCCTTTGCCAAGGAGGCCAGCTGAATTTTGGTACTTCCACAGCTGGTTGCTTCTAGAAAAGAAGCAGAGACTGACCAACCCAGTTCCCTAATCTATATGTTGGAGCTGAGGTTTCTAAAACTCTGGAAAGGAATTTACTTGCAGCTCTCAATGGCTGAGGCGGGAGCTTGTATATGAGTCCAGTGGGGCTGTCTTTGGTATTGCTTCTGATAGTGGTCATTGTCCAACTCACTTCTTGGCAGGGCTCAGCAACATCTCAGGGGCAGCACCCCAGATTAATTAGGCAGATCTCTGGGAGCTCTGGTGACACTGCTGAATTTTTTAAAGAGTGATACAATTTTTAAAAATATGTCAAACTGATTAAGTATGAATCTAAGGCTTAAAAGTTACTTAACTGAGTAATATGTATTTGTTTTATAAAAGGTGAAATGTAGGGACAAAATACATTAATAGGAGATGCTATCATTTTATAGAATGCTTCTAATATGTTCAGAAATTCTGTTATTTCCATTCATTATTTTATTTAAGCCTTATAATAATAAATCTGTGGGGTTGATATTCTTAGTTCTCATTTTGCAAATGAGGAAAGTGAAATCTAGAAAAATAGGGTGACTTGGCAAAAGGTATACAGTCATCTCTTACCTTTGTATTTCCTGTGCACACACTGTGTGTAGGGCGCCTGAGTAGGCTTTTAAGTACCTTATCTTGTTCAAGTACCACAATAACCTGGTGGTATAGATATCACTGTAATCAAGTTCAAGGGATGTTCTTCAGTTCTGACATGTCCAAAGCTTGCACTTAAATTGTGGTCTCCTGAAGTGAGTTTTGTATTTGACTGTATCACATTGGCACCCAGCTGTTGTTGGAATCAGAACTCACAAGCCCTAGACATCTCCATATAGGGCTGCCTCTGAGTTTGGGAGTTAACCATGCAGGTTAACTAAACTCCATGCTTAAAAAGACCTCTTTTCCCCATGTTTGTGTGGACTCCATTTGCTGTAACTTAAACTCTGCTGGACCCAGGAATGCGACAAAAGAGTGGTGCTTGTTTGTCCATTTCTTGTTTTCCGTCTTACAAGTTAAGTAATGTCCCCAGCACACAGGAGACAATTAGGCCCCATGTTCCTGACAAGAGAGTTCTGCTTAAAGTGGCTTTTAAAGTGCCCCTTGGTAGAGCTGCTACTTATTTTAGGCAGTTTATTTGCTCAGAAGGGAGTCAACAGGTTCTATTGCTTTGCCAGATAAAACCTTTAGTTTTAATCACCTCCTTAAAAACGTTCTTCCTAACCCACTCTAGGCAAGATGGTGGATTTCCTAGCAACTTGGTCTTTAACTCTGATATGCAGTTACTAATCACTGAGCCATTGAACGTACTACTTCTTTTCTTATCTTGCTCAGGGTCTACTTGGAGAGGAATCAAGCCCAGAGTCCCTTTGAATTTAATGGAAGTGTCAGATGATCTGAGCAGTCCAATAGAAACAGGCCTCCTTTAATGCAAAATCTGCCAAGAGGTTTGAATGATTGTCATAATTAATTATTAATAATTATTTCTATGCACATTAATATTGTGCTTAGACTGATCTGCAACCTTCTGGAACATGCCAGAAGTTTAAAATGTACTTATTATTGGCTCCATCTCAAATCAGTCATAAGTAAGCAAAACAGAAACCCCAGGGGAATTAACTTGGAAGTTTCTAGACTCCCATTCTCTATGGACCTCATGATGAAGGGGGATCAGTTCTCACTAGACCTAGAATCTTTCAGATCAAGCTCCTCTGTACAGTTCCTGCCCCTACCCAATTTCATAAAAGTTGTCTCTCCTTGGTAATTAAAACAACCAATAAGGTTGAGAAAGGGGAGAACCCACTTCTAGTTTTAAATACAAAGTAAGGAATATTTTTCTCTTCAGTATATCTCAGTCTTACTGGGAAAATAATTTCAGGTGATTTATTATTCAGGACACTCATCAGCAAATATTTTTCTGAGTGTTACCTATGGGCCAGACATTGGGTCAGATGCTGAGGATTAAGCTTGAAACAAGATAGGATCTCTGTCCTCATGGGCTTCGAGAGTGAGATCCTGAGAACCAAACAGATCCAAGGATAACACAGTATAGTAAACGTGATCAAAGGGAGAGCACACATGCCCTGGGAATACCAAGGAGAAACAGCAAACCCATACTTTGCCTACTGGAAAAGGCTTCTTGGAAAAGGTGGAGGTAAAATGAAGGATGAGCAGGAGATGAGGGCAGAGCCTGGGGCTGGGCCAGGAGGACGGTGTGATAGGCTGAGCAAAGAGTGTAAGCAAAGGTTCAAAAATGAGAGCGAGCACATTTGACACAGTGAAGATTTTAGCTGGCCCAGAAACAAGAGTAGTCTTGAGGCTAGGGTGCCAGGGACAAGGTTGTACAGGAGCTTAACCTGTAAACCAAGTTAAGGAATTTTGCTTTATCTCTACAAACAATGAGATTCATGGAAAGATTTTTAGGCATAGAGTGACATGATCATGTTTGTGTTTTATTCTGGCTTCAGCATTAAGTGGCCTGGAGGAGCTAAGGAAAATGGGCTAAAGAAAGTAAAGAATAGGCTTTCCTTGCAGTGACTATAGTTGTCTGTGTGTGTGGTTGTTTGGGATTTAGGGAAGTAAAGAGAGAACTTGGTGAGTATTGTCAGAAGATATTACTTATGTTTCCTTGGGTCAGTCATATCTGGATTGCTTGGGTACTTAACATATATTCATTTAGAATTCACCTCTAGAGCATTTTCCCTAGAGCAGTGGCGGATACACAGAATGTGTAGCTCCGTCTGCTCCCTGGGAGTCTGTGTTCTAGTTAGCACAGTGCCACCACTAGTAGGGACAGGGTTTGAGTGCCAGGAGTTTATACAGAAAATAAAGTCTACAAGAATTTAGAGGAGGGAGACAGCAATTTTCACCATGACTGTGGGGCAGAGAGACCAGACCCAGGGCTGGGCATCCGGTTCTGTGTCCTGACTAAAATTTTGCATGTTTAGGATTGTTAAAAAGCTACCTGCAAAGATAAATCTTAGTTATCTTCTCCAATATGCCCTTTTCTGAATTCACCAGGGTTAATGCTCCATCTTTTCAGAAGTGCCTCTGGCCTCTCAAAGCAACATTCATCCTGAGGGAGAACAATTAGTCTTTGTCATTCATTAGAAACAGATTTCAAAGCTCAGAAAGAAAAAGCCAGCAGTGACTTTTCAATCACCCCTTCAACCCCCAGGTTCTTCTGAGAAATCCCCAGACTTCTTGCAGGAAGAGCATGCAGTAAGTTTCTCCTTGCCCTCAAGTGTGCCAGGAACATAAACTCTGAAAGATCATGGAAAATACAGAGAACTTGAGGGTTTTGTTACTTGGTAACTGAAATCTGTTGTTAAAATAGGAAATTTGCATCATTCTATAACTCTAAAAATATAATACATGTTATTTTTTTTTCTAGGAGGGGAAATAATATGGTAGTATCTCTCATTGTTTCAAAAATCCTTACTTGTTAGACTGGTATCCCTGCTGTTAAATCATTGTTATTCAAAGTGGATACCTGTGGGCTGGTGGAGGTAGAGCAGCAAGTCTACCTAGAATTTCCAGAAAAGCCAAGTAAATATTCATGTAATGAAGAGATTTTATCAGGGAATGAGGAAACCTGCCTTGTATGTGGCAGTGCTGGGACAGATCATTGAAGAGAAAGAGATCAGAGCAAAGACATCTGCTTCACTTCTGGGAAATGTGCCTTACCTCTTGCTGCCCAGTCCTAGCTCCCTTCCTGCTACCCCTATACCTCTGAGGCTGCCCCTGACTCCACGCCCAGTGCAGAAGAAGGTACATTTCCCAAACCACATCCTGGGACTAGTGCTCTGACAAGAGCGAATGAAGAGGAAAGTAGAATACTTGACATAACTTCCTGGAGAAATGGGATGGAGGGTGGCTTTCTGTTTTAATCAGACTTGCTTGAATAACCAACTCTGGGTCAACTGAAACTCAAAGGCGTGTGAGGAATGTTGGGAACTTCTGGAACAAGGGTATGTCTTACTCAATCTCTGCTCCCTTCCAGTATTGTTATAAAAGGCTTAGGGTTATGGAAGAAGAGATCCTGTAGTCATACTGGACATCGTGGGTCAATAGGAGGGGAGTTCATGAGATAAAATGTTCTCTTTAATTCTGGGATTGCAGATAATAATAACCTGGTATACTGGCAGGGGTAATTCTTCTGAGTTTAGAAAATGGAGAAGCTAAATAATGACATTGGAATTTTGGTATTATATACTTTACAAGACAATTTTTATTCTGTATTCATTAAGAATATATTAGTATTTTCTTCTATATTCCTTTATGATGAGCCTGTAGTCAATTTAGGAGGATGTCCTATTACAATATTGACACATGGGCTAGAATATAAACTTCGTTACTGTGTTTGCTGATATATCCCCAACTACCTGTGAGAGTTTCTGGTACAGAATGGGTGTGAAATAAGTGTTTGTTAAATAAATGGCTCAACTGAGTATGTGAGTAAATAGTGTAAAACTGAGTAATTATTTTAATTTTTCATGAGATTACATTCTCATTCCAGTTAATGGATAATGTTTGCAGACATAGGCCTCAGATTATGGGCATTTGTAATTCTGCAACATTAGGAACGGGCTGTGACATTTTCTTATTAACTGAAAACGAGGTTGAACCACACGCAACAAAATGTTATCTAAGCATTCTTTTCATTCTATGAGCCAACAAATCTATGAATGTAGATTATTTTTCAGGCGTCTTCCAGTTATAACATTCTATGGTTCTTATAAAAACATGCAAAAGAAGAAGCATGCCCATTGGTTCTACTTGACACCTACTTTATATTGTACCTGAGGAGAAGGCTTTGGGACATCCTGAAAAGCAATGCCAACTCATCTTTGGTGGTTTGCAGAGCATCACCGCATATAGAAGAAATCTAATTATTGACCTCTGGAAGTTGTGGCTGATTATCTGGTCAGATAATCATTAACAAGGAGGACCTACCATTTATTAATCATGTTCAGGCATTGTGCTCATGCTGTCCCAGTGACACTTTGAGTACAGACCAGTAACTAAAAATTACAGGTTGTGAAAAATTACCAAGACAAAAAGTAGTGGGGTTGAGGGAGAAAGTGAGCTATTTCGATAGGGAGGTCAGAAAAGGTCTTCCTGAAAAGGTCTCATTTGACAGATGAGAAAGAGTCGGCCATATTCAGGGCAAAGTTACAAGCACTTGAGGCAGAAAACACAGCATGAGCAAATAAATTAGTTTTAGAGCTTCTTGTATTTACAGATGAAATGATATGACATCCAGGATTTGCTTTAAAATAATTTCTTGTAAATTATTCTTTATTTCAGTTAGTGTATCCTTTGTTTCTGACTGGGTCTTTTTCATTCTCATTTTCTTGATGTTTTGTTTTAAACAGAATACAAGGATTTGATTTTGAAAAAGTCCAATTTAATCAGTTTTATTTTATTTTTCAGTGCTGTCTCTGTCTCAGCTAAGAGTTCTCTGCCTACCATAAGGTCATCACGTGTGTCTGAGTCTGCTTCTGAACTGTCTGTTCTACCATCTTGATTGCTACGGCTTGACAGGAAGTCTTAAAATCAAATAGTGTAAGTTCTTCAATTCTGTGTGTCTTTTCCAAAATTATTTTTCCCTCAGATCCTTTTCATTTCCAATACATTTTACTATCAGCTTGTCAATGTCTTAAAAAACAAAACAACACCTGCTGAAATTTTGATTAGGTTTACTTAAAACCTATAGATTAACTTGGTGAGAATACAGAACAATACTGAGTCTTCCTATCCATAAACATGGCATATATTTACATTATTCAAATCTTTAAAAATTTCCCTGGCAATATTATATCATTTTCTGTATAAAGATTTTGCACAGCTTTTGTTAAATTTATCCTTAAGTATTTTATGTCTTTTGATCCCATTGCATATGACATTCTTTTAAAATTTTATATTCTATTTTTTTGTTCCTCAATTTAGTTACAGATTTTTTCTAGCTTTATTTAGTATTTTGAGACTAGTACATTTGCAAACTTAAAAAACCATATCAGTAACATTTTTGTGAATTATTTCTACAAAAACACAGTTAAATTAACTCTATTTCACAGCTAAAGACTGAGGAACCACAAAGGAAAATAATTTGAATCAAGCTATGCATGGCACACAGACCATGCCTGACTTTTCATCTCATCTCTCTTAGATGGAAGAGAATTGGATGGATATTATCATGTTCTTCTAATTCTGGATATGGGACAGTCTTCCCCTTTATGCTGAGAATATATCTAGAAAGAAGCATCACCTGAGGACAGTTGGAAGGAAAATAAGCAGAGACCATTGTCATGTCTATCCAGAAACTGTCCTACATAGTGTTTTTCAATAGTCACCTTACGTAGCTCCTACTCTGGGGGGGTCATTGTGCTTTCTCAGAAAGATCCTGATTCTGTGAGTTTAAGACTAAGTTTGTTTCAGTAACTTGTTTCCGTAGAAGACTTAATGTGCTTTTTATTTTCTCCCCTAAAATTGACATGGGAGGACTTCCGGTCAAGGTGGCGGTATAGGCCGACATGGCTTGCCTCTTCATACAACCACATCAAACTTACAACTAAAATATAGAAGAATCATCACTCAGAACCATCAGAAATCAAGTTGAATGGAAGTCTCTTAACTACGGAATTAAAGAACCCACATCATCCAGACTGGTAGGAGGGGTACAGACATGGAATAAGCTGGTCCCTCACCCATATGTGGTGGAAAAAAATTCAGGAGATATATCTCAGAAGCAAGGAGTCCCAGCCTCACACTAGGTTCCCTAGCCCAGGGTTGCAGTACCAGGAAGATAAGGCCCCACAAATTCTGGTTACAAAAACCAGTGGGGATTAGATTGGTAGAACAAACTTCTTGAGCCCCAAGCAGTTCCTCTTAAAGAACCCACATACAGACTCACCTACTCAGACTTACTCCCTCTGAGCTCCAGCACCAGGGTAGCGGTTTGAAAGGCACCCATGGTATACAGAGAAACTGAAGTGTCTGGCATCAAGGTGAGCAGAGGCCATTGTCCCTTTTCTAAAACCTTCCCTTACACAGCCAGCAAACTAGTGCCATATCTGGACTCCATCAACCTGACTAATACTGTTTAGCCTGCCTTGAAGATTCCCCAGAGCCTCTATCCCAACCAACTTATGGACCCACCCAAGATGTTTTCCAATATGGAAAGTTGGCCTTGGCTCATACTTCACAACTTCCTAAGTCCTCTCAAATAAGCAACAGCTAGTCTCAGTGAGCTCCAGGCCTGGTACTAGCAGCAGCCAGGTAGATTAATAGCTTGGCTTTACCTGGGAATCTCCAAGCCCAGCACAAGTAGCAGCCATCTCAGATTGCTCTATAGCTCAGACAGGGTGGCCCCAGGCAGGACACTGGTGGGGCCTGACCTTGGCCTGAACCACCCAGGAAACCCTAGGGCTAGTGCACCCAGTGGATATCTACAGGCCACATCAGAATACCACCACCCTGCTTCTGCACAGCTGATCCTCCAAAGAGGGCAGAGGTTGGTGATAAGTGGTCACAGCCAATCCTTGCAGCTGACTGACCTGGGTAAATCCCTCTCATTGATCAGCCAACAGCAACCCAGGATCAACTACAAGAGGAGGGTGTACTCAGCCCACACAAAGGGTGCACCCCAAATACCTAATTTGGGTGATAGAGGAAGCTGTTCTATTGGACCCTATAGGACACCTACTCCATTAAGCCAAATTACCAAGACATGGAGTCAAAACAGCTCTACCTAATACATAGAAAGAAACACAGAGAGGCTGCCAAAATGAGGAGACAAAAAAACATGGTCCAAATGAAAGAACAAAGCAAAACTCCAGAAAAAGAGCTAAATGAAATGATAACAAGCAATCTCTCATATGCAGAGTTCAAAACACTGCTTATAAGGATGCTCAAGGAACTTAGTGAGGACATCGACAGCATAAGAAGATCCAGTCAGCAACAAAAGCTACACTAATTGGAATAAAGTAAAATTTACAGGGAAACAACAGTAGAGTGAATGAAGCTACGACTCAAATCAATGATTTGGAACATAAGGAATCAAAAACCAACCAATAGGAACAAGAAGAAGAAGAAAGAATCCAAAAAACATGAGGAGAGTATATACAGCCTCTGGAATGAACTCTAAGAGGTCCAACATTCATCCAACATCATGGGGTCCAGAAGGAGAAGAGGAAGAGCAAGAAATTGGAAATCTATTTCAAAAAATAATGAAAACTTCCTATAATGAAAGAACTACACATGCAAGTCCAGGAAGCACAGAGAGTCCCAAACAAGACGGATGCAAAGAGGCCCATTCCAAGACACATCATAATTAAAATGCGAAAGTTTAAATGTAAAGAGAGAATCTTAAAAGCAGCACAAGAAAAAGAAGTTAGTTACCTACCGGGGAGTTCTCACATGACTGTCAGCTGATTTCTCAAAAGAAACTTTGCAGGCTAGAAGGGATTGGCAAGAAATATTCAAAGTCATGCAGAATAGGGACTTATAGTCAAGATTGCTCTACCCAGCAGAGCTATCATTTAGAATAGAAGGGCAGATGAAGACCTTCCCAGACAAGAAAAACTAAAGGAGTTCGGTATCACCAAACCCTTATTATTTGAAATGTTAAAGGGACTATTTAAGAAAAAGAAGATTGAAATCAAGAACAATAAAATGGCAATAAATACATATCAATCAACAATTTAATCTGAAAAACAAACTAAGCAAACAAGAAGATCAGAGAGAGAATCATGAATACAGAGAGTGTTTGATGGTTGCCAAATGGGAGGGTAGGGTGGGGGAATGGGTGAAGAGGTGAACGGATTAAGAGGTACAAATAGGTAGTTACAGAATAGCCATAGGGATGTAAAATATAGTAGAGGAAATGGAGTAGCCTAAGAACTTATACGCATGGCCCATGGACGTGAACAATGGTGGGGGAATTGCCTGAGGGTGTGGAGGGCTTGGTGGAGAGGTGGCTAAGGGGGAAAAATTGGGACAACTGTAATAGCATAATCAATGAAATACAATTTAAAAAATAAAGTTGAGATGGTAATCATTCTTGCCTTATTTCCCTTATGGAACTTTTTTCTAAGGATCAAAATGTTAAGGCTTATGAAAGCCCTTTGTAAGTAGGAAATCTTTAATAAAATGTTCAATATCAGTATGGTTAGAGCCTTTTTTGAATGGCTATGCAGAAAAATTTAATTACTGCTGACAATTTTTCTTTTTTCTTTAAATCTGGCCGAGAAAAAAGTGTGAGGGGGCTTTATCATATACTCAGTATCTGCTGTGTGCCAGGCACCTTATATATTTATATTAGTTCTTTTAATTTTTACTCCAACACCATGAGGCTATACTGAGGTAAGAATTATTAACATCCCTTTGCAAATAAGAAACTGAGGTTTAGAGAGATTATCTTGTTCAAAGTTCCTCAGGTATTAAGTGTCTGGCTCTAGAATTTTGCATTTTCTATAGAACAAAAGTAGTGAGGGTTGGAAATGAGCGTGCAAGGGGAGTGTAGGGATACTCCTTGGTTAAGGGATGTGTGACAGTTCAGAACTCAGCCTGGGACCAATGGATTGGCTCCCCACTTTTCCTGGTATGACAGTCTGTGGTGCCACACCCTCAGAGAGTTTTAAAAGGGCAAGGCAGGCCAGACTCCAAACACAATTGAAATCACACTTCCCCAATTATTACTGAGGCATTTTCATAGATAAACTTATTTTGTGTCTGTACTAAAATTTATTTTTGGAAGCTACCATTAAATAATATTTCTGAAGAACATTTATATGCTACACCAGTAATAGATGCAGGAAGGAAGTCTGTGGTGTAGCCCCGCTCTCAGGCAGGTAATTCACGATAATTCCCAGGAATAGAGAGGCGGTGAGGTAGGCATGCATACAATGTTATGCTCCCGGATACAGAGAAAGCTGAGAGCATGAATGGGCTCCTATGCATAGCTAGACTCTCACCTGAGCTCTGAATTAGTATATACAATTCAAGGAAGCAGGGACAGTGCATCTCATGACAGGGAGTGATGGGAATGGGAAGATATGTTCTCTGCTAGAAAAGTGTCAGGGAGGCCATGTGGTTGGAGACATGCCTGTCTAGTGGTGGTTAAGCGTGAGGTCTGGAGGGAGACTACCTACATTTCACTGATCACCAGTGATTATCTTTGAGGTTCTAGTCAAATTATTCACCCTCTATGTGCCTATGTGCACGCGCACACCCACACTTCCCTAATGTGAAACGAAGTGATAATAACATTCACCTCCTAGTGTTACAGTGAGGATTTAGTGAGACAATGCATGAAAGCCCTTAACATGCCACCTGACACAACAAACATTGATTAAAATGATAGCTGTTTCATTGCTAATGGTTTCAGATGCTAGAGAAATTTGCTCAAATCCCACATGTAAACTTCCAGCTTAATTTGTGTTTGTAAATGTATGAGTTTGCTAGAGCTGTCATAATAAAATACCACAGCCTGGGTGACTTACACAAAAAAGAAATTTATTTTCTCACAGTTGTAGAAGCTAGAAGCTCAAGATCAAGGTGTTGCCATGTTTGGTTTCCCCGAGGGCCCCTCTCTGTGGCTTGAAGGTGGCTGCCCTCCCACTACGTCCTCACGTGGCCTTTTCTCTGTGAACACAAGCCTGGTGTCTTATCTCTCTTCTCCTAAGGACACTAGTCCTATTGGACTAGGGCCCACCCATATGAACTCATTTAACCTTACCTGCCTCTGTAAAGGCCCTATTTCCGAACACAGTCACATTCTGGGGGCTAGAGGTGAGGACACAACAAGTTAGTGCGTAACAGTGGTTCTTGCTTTGTTCGCTTCTGCTTTCAAAGTGCTGTTTTTCCTCTTCAAGGTCTACTCTTCCACATGGCCCCATGTCATCACTTTCCTCTTCTCTTTTCCGGCGGCTTCACATTGGGGGTTTTCAGTCTGGCATGCCTCCTTCTGCTATTTATTTATTGAAATATTTTTCTTTAAAAAAAGAGGTGGATAAATATAAATCTTCCTACCTCACATACTTGCTATTGTAGAGATAGATTTTTTTTCCTCTTTAGTTAAATTGAGAAAAGACCCTTTGTTTTAAAATTTTTATATAGTGCAGATTAGGTAGCAGCAAGTGATGAACGAGGTATGTGTGGCTGTGTGGGTGTGTGGGTGTGTGGGTGTGTAGGGGGCAGGGGTTGTTCATTTGGCATTCAGCCTGAAAACTTGGAAATCCTAACTCATATTTGGACAAACAATTTAAAAAATGCTTTGTCTTCCATTTAAAAATTTATCAAAAATGGAAAAACCAACGATAGAAAAAAGGAATCATAAAAATATAAATGCTAAGGACAATCGTTTGTCTATGTTCAAAGTGCAGATCACTGCTTTTAAGTAGAACAGAAAAAGTTAGCGAATTTTTAAAAAGTAATGTCAAATAAATGGGCATAAATGTACACTATATAACTCCAACACGGAAAGACAGAGTTTTCCTAGTAACAGGGGCTCCATTATACAGCCAGGTGTGTGTGGGGTGCCCAAGCCCTCTGCTTTCTCAGCTCTCCTCCAGTCTAACCGAACTCCTGCCATTTCAGACACACTAGACACCTGTGGTGTCTGCACAGTGTGTTAAGTTAACACACTGTGGTGTTAACTTAAGTAGTACCCAGAGGAGAAAAATGCGCATCCTATGTATGGAGACAAGCCCATGCTCTTCTTCTTTTTATAAGCCACCAAATCTTGTGAATGGTGTTTACATTAACAGAGAATTGTGATATTAATATTTAGCTCACTGTGCAGAAATATGCATTTAAATAGGGGCAATTTCAGTATGCAGTTTCTAGAACAAGATCTCTGTTTCTCTGTGACTTTCTTGCACACATACACACAATACACACAAAGAATGTTTTCCTGCTCACATGTCTAAGAACCCTCAATTAACCCAAAGAATAACACCTGGTCAGCAGAAGGAGTGGATCCAGCAAAATGGCACTGTTTACAGCTACAGGGGATGCCCAGTGTGCATGAGAACTTTGTGAACCCTGCTGGAGACAGGATTCCCACATGGACAGCTGCAGCATCAAAGAATCCCGGTGACCTAGATTCTACTATAGATTGGGGACTGCTTTGGCCTGCGTTGCTACTACCACACCAGCAGCCTGCTTGAAGTTTCATGGGCTGCCTGGCAAACAGTGTTGACCCATTTCACCATGACAACCTGGGCTGCTCTGCTAAAGGCTGTGTGCAGGGAAACGCTCACTGTTGGCATTTTAAAGATTTCAAAATTAAGTTTACTCAGAGTTTTTGAAAAACACATTTAGAAGAATCAACTAAAGCTGACATCCTTTGACAGCAGTGGAAGAGTTGGAGAAGAGAAATGTGTAAAAGTCTTTCCATGTTCTAAACTACCAGCAAAACTCTCCACTTTACCTTTTATTCAGCCAATAGCATTGCAATAAATATGTTTCTAAGCAAAGGGAATTGATAAACAGAGAATAAGTAGGTGAAAAGGCTAAAAGATGAACTTCCATGGATATATATATTTCTAGTCTATTAAAATAGAATATATAGACTCAAATAATTAAAAATCTCCTGATAAATAAGTGGAAGTGTTTAAAGGTGGATTTATTACAGCCTTGGCTCAACCTTGAACTGTACAGAATCAAGTTTCATTGGAGAATTAAAATAGCATGCCCCTTGGGGAGAAAATGGGTCTGTGCTTTGGTGAAGGAATTCCATTTAGTAAGTGCAATTTAGGAAAATCAGGGTCTGGTATGTGTATGTGATCACATTAAAATGCAACCTCTGCTTTTTTTGACAAAAACCATAGCACAGAATTGAAAGCATTTGTAGGTCTTATATTGAAATTCTTGCCCCATTCTCAGCATTGCTTTTCTTGTTGTTAAATTAGATCAAGAGTTTAAATCTTAGAATTATCTGGGTAATTTTCTTTACTTCCTATGCAGGGAAAACAAATTCAAAAGAGGCCATGAGACAGAATCTATTCCCAGTGACAGATCCTTTCCTTGGACCATGAAGGTCTCTTTCTAGGGACAATAAAATCACACAGTCTTTACTTTTTAAGGAGAGGAAGGAGATGAGTGGCCACAGCTTGACATCATGGGAATCAGTCCAATACAATTTATGGAAACATAGAAATAAAACTATAGCATAACTTTGTGAAATACATGAGTCATCCACTCCCTTTGTGACAGAGATTTTAAGGACTCTCTTTTCCATTCTCTCCTATTCAGCATTTTCTTTCAGTGCTTAAAGGGGTTTCCTTTCCTCCTGCAAGGGCTCAGCCTCCTTTCTGACAGATCCTTCCTGTCTCAAAGTCTTCCAGGAGCAGCCCCTATCCTGTGTGAAAGAACTGACTTCCTCTTGAAAAAGCAGCTAACTCTATTTGCAGCGCTACATGCCTTCCAGTCTTCACCCTATGGTCATCTGTCCATGAAGAATTTACTAGATTAACTAAGCATCTAGTACATTGCTGTAAACTATCAAGAATTAGAAAACAAATACCATTTGTAAGCAGTAGTACCTTTGAACTCAATCATTCAACTGTCAAGGACAATTAAAGATGAAATAATTATCCAGTATACCAGAAAGATAGCAATAGTTTTTCACAGCCAGAAGTGAAGTTATAAGTAACCATACATTGTGGCCTACCCTATCTTTCTGTCATCCTGATATAATTACAAATGGCGGTCCCTTCGGGTCCTCATTTGAATGATAAATGACATGGTCTTTCTAATAAATATATATCTCTATTTATGTATATGCGTGCGCGCGCACACACACACACACACGCGCGCGCGCACACACGCGCGCACACACACACACACACACACACATATATATATATATATATATATATATATATATATATATAATTTTTTATGGTTTATACTATTACCATGTCCCAATTTTCCCCTTGCCCGCCTCCGCCCAGACACTCCTCCAGTCCCTCAGGCAATTCCCACACCATTGCCCACGTCCATGGGTTGTGCATATATGTTCTTTGGCTACTCTATTTGCTATGCTGTACTTTACATTCCTCTGACTATTCTGCAACTACCAATATGAACTTAACTGCTTCACCTTTTTTGTCCATCCTCTGACGCCCCCTCCCATCAGGCAACCATCAAAACATCATCTGTAACTATGATTCTGTTTCTGTTCTGCTTGTCTGTTTATTTTGTTTGTTAGATTCAATTATTGATTGATATGTATTTATTACCATTTTATTGTTGGTATTTTTTCTTCTTAAAGAAGACCCTTTAACATTTCATATAGTACTGGTTTAGTGGTGATGAATTTGTTTAGCTTTTTTGTATTTAGGAAGCTCTTTATCTATCCTTTGCCTCTGAAGGATAGCTTTGCTGGATAAAGTAATCTTGGTGTAGGTTCTTGCTTTCCATCACTTTGAATATTTCTTGCCAATCCCTTCTAGCCTGCAAAGTTTCTTTTGAGAAATCAGCTGACAGTCTTGTGAGAACTCCCCGGTAGATAACTACCTTCTTTTCTTTTGCTGCTTTTAAAATTCTCTCTTTACATTTAAACTTTCGCATTTTAATTATGATGTGTCTTAGAGTGGGCCTCTTTAGGTTCATCTTGTTTGGGACTCTGTGCTTTCTGGATTTGTATGTCTATTTCCTCCACCAAATGAGGGAATTTTTCTGTCCTTATTCTTTCAGATAGGTTTCCAATTTCTTGCTCACTCTCTTCTCCTTCTGGTATCCCATGATGCAAATGTTGGTATGCTTGAAGTTGTCCCAGAGGCTCCTTATACTATCCTAATTTTCTTTGAATTCTTTTTTTCTGCTTGCCATTCTGATTGGTTGGTTGTTTTTTGCTTCCTTATATTCCAAATCCCTAATGTGTTTCTTGGCTTCATCTACTCTACTGTTGATTCTCTGTAAATTTCAATTAGTGTAGGCTTAGTTTCTGACTGGATCTTCTTTATCCTATTGATGTCCTCACTAAGTTCCTTGAGCATCACTTATAACCAGTGTTTTGAACTCTGCATATAGTAGATTGCTTGTCTCCATTTTGTTTAGTTCTTTTTCTGGAGTTTTGATCTGTTCTGTCATTTGGGCCATGTTTTTTTGTTTCCTCATTTTGACAACCTTCTTGTGTTTGTTTCTATGTATTAGGTGGAACTACTCATCTCTCAGGCTTGGCAGAGTGGCCTAAGATAGCAGATGTCCTGTAGAGTCCAGTGACACGGCCTTCCCTATTGCCCAAGCTGGGCACTCAAGGTGCACTCACCGTGTGGGTCATGTATACCTTCCTGTTGTAGTTGAGCCTTGATTACTGTTTGCACATCCAAGGTCAGCCACTGCCTATGTATTGTCTGGGGTCACACAGAATAAGCTACAGAATGATCTACAGATGGCTGCTACTTGTGCCATGCTTGGAAGTATCCAGACAAGGCCAAGCTATGAACCAGTGCCACCTGCTGCTAGTGCCAGGCCTGGGGAAACTTAGCAAGAGGTATGGGACAATCTGAATCTGGGTGCTGCTTGTTTTAGAAGACTTAGGAAAATCTGAAGCATGGGCCAAGACAAGCCATTTGTATGGAAAAGCCACTATAAATAGCTTCAGTGGGCCCAAAGGTTGGGTGGGGCAGGGCCTCAGGGAATCACCAGAGTGGGGCAAAGGGTCTGAGTCAGGTTGAGCAAGTCTAAGATATATACCCTGCCAGCTGGCTCTGGGGCTCTGTTGTGGAAAGGCTAAGAAAAGGAACAATGGCCTCTGCCAGCACTTCTGTCTGAGAGAAAGCTGCCCCCAAGCTCTCTCCCTGATGCTGGACAAATCAGTTCCTTCCTGTATGTCTCTGATGGCTTTGAATCTGCTTCCCCCCTGCTGGAGCTCAGAGGGAGTGAGTCTAAGTATGTATGTGGGCCTTTAAAAAGGAACTGCCTGGGACTCCAGAAGTTTTGGTCTTCCATAGCCTAAATCCCCACTGGTCTTTACAGCCAGAAGTTATGGAGACTTATCTTCCTGGCACTGGAATTCCGGGCTGAAGGGCCTGGTGTAGAGCTGGGACCCCTTGCTTCTGAGATATCCTTCCTGATTTTTATTTGCCACATGAAGGTGTGGGACCAGTCTGTTCTACATCTCTTCCCCTCCTACCAGTCTTGATGTGATTTCTTCTTTAATTCTGTAGTTGTAGGACTTACATTCATCTTGATTTCTAATGGTTCT
The DNA here is from genome assembly GCA_007922815.1 of Macrotus californicus. Lineage (NCBI taxonomy): Eukaryota > Metazoa > Chordata > Mammalia > Chiroptera > Phyllostomidae > Macrotus > Macrotus californicus. The sequence goes on along the minus strand of VMDR010004350.1, from coordinate 22,399 downwards.
GAATGGTGCTTTTTCTACAGTTCAGTTATGCAAGGAAGGGAGCTTTGTTTACCTATGCTGCCACCTTGACTGGAAGTCTAACAACAATATTTTTAGTGCTTGAAATATTTTCCTTCAGTGTCTTTCTATAATTTAATTTGCTGTATATGACTATGGTTTTATCAGCAAGAGGATTATCTTTAATATCCTGAGGTCACCATCTCTTGGCAGAAATCCCACCACTTTTACATGTGTGGTTCATGATAGATTTAATTGATCACAAGAATGTATCCAGGAGTGACTATAGCCAAACCTGGGAAGTAGGCGAGTTTCAGATCAGTGTCTTGATCTCTCTAGGATAATCTTCTCTACCCTACTCTCCTGAGTTACATGCTTTCCTTCAAATTTTTCTTCCCCAACCTGTGCTACTCTTGCTAGTCCCTCCTGTTCCAAGGTCTTAAGCCCTCAGATTCTCCACTAGCACCAATATAATTGTAAAGGGTTATTTGAAATCTTCAAAGGAGCAAAGACTTGAAAGACAAAAGGAAAGCTTTATTGGAATTTCAGGCATCCACCCTTAAGATCACACCACTCAGGCTCTTCATTTACCCTTATGCCTGTATCATCAAAATCAGTGAAGCCAACAGACACCAGGTGAGCAACAGGATTCCCCAGTGTAAATGATCTGAAACATAGGTAGAAAACAGCCTGGCTCCAAACACTTTATTCCTTGGGCTATGTAGCCATGTTATATGTTTCTGAAAATGACAATAATGAGAAAGCATACATAAATATCCAGAATAGGGTATCTATCATTTCATACTTGGAAGAGAGAAAATATTTGAGATCTGTGTAGTGCTAGGCCTTTGATATATAAGAAAAAAAAGTATGGAAGGTACAGTTAAGTAACTACCTTAATTAAATTAGCATACACCTGGCAATCTAGTTGTATGGTAATTACTTTTTACTCTATGAGGAATAAAGTCTTATAATATTAGTAAATTCTGGTGGGTATTTCCCATAGACAAATTAAAAAATATAAGGTGTTTTATTAGACCATTCAAAATCCTTCTAGTAGTTGTGATATTACCTTCCTTCCACCCTTCCATCACGGATTTATGAACTTTTATGGTTTACCTTACCATGGTATGCAAGGACTAGCATAAACATTATGTTTGCAAATGCTTTCAGATGTCCAGCTCTGAATTTCTGTGTAGCTTTAATGGAATTCATTATATAGACATGCACTATTTTGTGGACTGAATCATCTTTGTGAACTGACCATGTTTCATTGTTGCTTTAACCACAAAGCGTTTAATGATGCAAATGACCAGTTCATTTCTGAAGTACTGGAGCATGCATCACCGGAAAAATTCATTTGTCTTGACCTGCAAAAGCATGGTGTTAGGTTGAGAGTATTTAGTCCTAATGTAGGTAGGATACATATAAGCATTCAGTCCTAGTACAAAGTTATCATCTTCCAGTTGGAATTTTCATAAGAAATGGCTTATAGCATTTTTTGTTCATATTATATATTAATCATCTTACAGACAAATAAAGTGGATTTCCATTCTTTTTTAAAAAATCATGGTTCTGCCTCTGTATGCCCTCTCCCCTTGGTTCTGTTTTTATTTTTGTTAATTTATTAGCTAAGTGAATATTTAATAAGCACCATCTCTCTGCTCCAACAAGGTATTGTGCTAGGCACCATGTCGTGAAAGATATGACCTCTGATTTCCAATGGGTTGCAGGCTGGTGGGAGGGCTAAGACTTGCATGTAATATTAATATTCCAGGTAGTGATGACATGCCATATCTGATGCAAAGCATGTGCTCCAGAAATCTGAAATGAAAGGGATTCTGGCTGTAGTGGGAACAATGTTTAGAACTGAAGGATGAACTTCTTTTAGATAAAGACTGGAGGGCAGTGCTGGGCTAAGTACAGCAGAAGTAACAACATGCAGACTAGAAGGCCACTCTATGATGAGAAACTAGTCCAAAATAAGTTGCATTTAGACTTCAGCCCTGAGGAATAGTATGGCTTGAGACTGGAAGGTTAACTGAGAGCCAGACTTTAAGGCTAAATTGTTTGGTCCTAATTCCATAGGCAGTGAGGAAACAGTCAAAGATTTGAAGTAGGAGCTTGGCAACTTTACTGTGGTGTAAGAAGATGATTAAGGGCAATTTGTGGGATGAATCACAGGAAGGAGAAAGGTCAGTTAGGAAGTTACTGCAACACTCAAGGTATGATAAGGTGTGATAAGAGCTGGCATGGAGGTGGTAGCAGTATGAATAAAAAGGACTGAAGGTGTGTAATGTGGGAGTGTCATTTCATTTCCCCAGAAAATTGAGTTTGGGTAGAGTAGTGAAGCAATAAAATCAGTTATGCTCTGCCAAGTCTTTCAAAAATATAGCAACCTCTTCTTCAGAAGGTGTGCCTATGATTTACTTAGGAATGCTATGGAATGGACTCAGTCAATAATTTAAAAGACATATATCAAGTGATAGATAATGATTATCATCACCTTGCACCCAATATGCCTCCTTTTACATTCCTCCCCTCGCCATCCTTTGCAAGTGAAGGGGACCTTATGGACATCATCTGTTCAACCCTCATCCACCCCTTGAACACTGATGAAGCATTTCTGTTTTGAAGATGGGAAACTGCAGCACAGAAAGTTGAAATATACCCAGTGACACAAAAGCAATTCCCACTGCACCAGTTTTCTTTAGGAAGGGACAGGTCAGGATAGCTTTAGATGACAGTTACCTAACAGTGAAATAATTTGACCAAGACAAACATTTGATGAAACAGGTTAATGGGGGATAATTAAGTCTGAACATATGTGGAGAACTGGGACTGATCATCTAACAAGGAACTCTTTAATTGCTGAAGCTGTCATGGATAATTTAGGAAATTTAGGATAATGACATTGGATTTGTGGACCCTGAGAAAGAAGACACCTCCTAAGAAGGGCTCGCTGTAGCTTAACTGGACTGAAAGTTAAAAACAAGCTAGAGCCTCTCATGCAAACCTCACTTCAGGGAGAATACTTCACTAAGCTGTCTGCCTACCTCCTCTGCTGAACTGCCTGCCTGCACTGTGTTCCTGCCTCCTGAGCCAACCCTTGTAAAGGAGTTCCTGGAATAGTCATTTCAACCAATAGGACTGAGGCTTTCCCCATCCAATCAGAGCTGCACACCTATATCCCCACAAGCATTTTCACCAACTAATCTGAGCAGCTCCATTCTGACCAAACAAGACAGTGCTTTTTGGATCAATCAAATTGTGAAGATTTGGAGTCCTCATTTGCATCAGGACATACCAATCAGGAACCAGGGGCAGGGACTTCTGTCTGTAAAAGTCAGCTCCCCTCTGGCTTGGAGAGGACATTTTTTCTTTACACTGAAGACTGGAGGTTGTGTTTCCCCAGCTGGAGCTGAAACAGCACAGGCATCTCACTGGACCAAAGCGCAAATGAGCAGGCAGAGCAGGGCAGAGCAGAGCAGAGCCAGCTGGAGTGGAGCAGAGCATAGCTCTCTCGCTGGAGAAGGGCCTGGCCCCGGGGCTGCCTCGCTCCAGGGGCCCCACAGCCATGCTCTTTTACTGCAGCGCTACTTTATAACTGAGCGGTGGTAACACTACCGAGCTGCTCCACAGCTGTGCTGTCCTCACAGCCAGGCTATATCACCACTGAGCTGTTCGCATTGATTGAAATGTCCTTCTTCACCACACCCCATATTGGGGATTCCTGTTGGTGTTGAATTGATGCCAGTGACCATTAGTTAACAGATTTTTGTGACAAATTATTTAGGATAATTTTTTGTCTTCTTGTTACAAAAAAAAAAAGACTTGCTAATACTTTGAATACTTTCCTTCGTTTTGATTATGTCGCAAGCTACTTGCTGCCTGCATGGGACTGTCTCTTTACGTGTAATCCCTGACCCATCAAGGGGGAGAGAAAATCAAGAAATCAAATAGAACATAAAGTTAGTCGGTGCAGGCTTTGACACCATGGCTGAAGTCTATTCAAGCAGATGACACCAGTAAGCAGTGATTTAACTGGACAGATTACTAAGAATGTACACTGGTTATGCACTGAGGATTTGTTATCCATTTGGGAATAGAGACCTTCTGGTTTTGCATGTATATATGATGAGGAAGGAAGAGGGACAGGAAAAAAAATAAGAGATTTTCCTAAAAGCAGAATTTTCTGAGTATTTATGGCTAAACCATTTTCCCCCTTAAATTACTTAAAGATCTAACCTTTGAATGTTTGAAATGGAAATAATCCTTTTAGGATCCTAGTTTATTGCTCATTTTTGCTTGTTCAGAGTTGCCCAGGAAGCCTGCACTCAAATGTACTCTGATCTACTCTTCTTTAACAAACAATAGAATTACTGGACTTTGAAAGCTGACATGGGGGAAGAGGGGGGGAAAAAAGGAAATGTTTATACCTCCTCATTTGGACATGGCTCCTTCAGAAACCTGATACTAAATATCTTCCTGCATCTAGAGGAGGGAAGAAAGAGACTATACAGGCATTCTGTACATAATGTTGAAATAAAACCCTCTATTGTCCACCAAGACAATAGAACTAGTCTATAATAATGTAGTACAAGTAGAGCATAAACTACACAAGCCAGCAATGCAATCTTTGTTCCAGTGTAATCTTCCATATCAACTACTGACAATCCCCAGAGGTAAGAGAAAGGCCTTTCTCCTATTTCCCATAACTTGCCACCACTGCTCTCCCTTCGCTGTGCAGGAAGTAGGAAGGAGTGTAACCCAGTTCACCTATGGGATGGCTAAACATGTTTGACAGCATAGGGACTCTCCTAAATCTTGGCCCAAGTCTCAGACTAAGCCCAAACTGTTTGTGTGGATAAACAAAATAAATTAACTTCATTAACTGTTTCAAAGTCTACAGGGTTTGTTTATTATGGTGGCAAGAGAAGTAGAAATACTGGTAAGATGTGGGTTGCTCACAATCAAAGCACACTACTTGAGAAGATATCACTTTAACTTCTACCTAGAAAGGTAGCATCTTTTTATGGGAGCAGTAGATGAAGACACGGTGCTTTATTGAAACAAAGTAAGCTATTCATCCATATCAAGACGATGCAGAAACACTCACCGAGCACACAGAAGCTGACACAGAGCCCAGGGTTTCCTTACAGATTCATCACAACCCAAGGCTCTGTGAGGTGCTGGGTGGCTACTTCAGTGGAAGACTAAGACCTGCATACACACCGTCTGCATGGAGCTTACACTCACAGTGGGCATTCTGCCCAAAAGTGCAGGTGACCATTGGGTAAATATCTCAACTCCTGATGTTTTTCCTGAGTCTAGCCAAATTTGAGCCTCTAAAATTGGTGTGCATAATTAGTCTTGCTGAAACCTATGACTTCAGGTTATATGCAAAAGTTAAAAATAATTACTTCACAAATCATGTCATGCTTCTTGCAACCATAAAATTAACCTTTTGTTTCACAGAAAATTCAATCTATTAAAAATATTTTATGAATTAGAGAAATTAGTCTAAAGACAAAGACCATTAAGAATAGCAAAAGCAATTAAGAAAGGGCAATTGCATATTTTTAAAAAAATTATGAGAGAAAACCAGTTTATGCTGTTATCTTTGCTTCACCGGAGAACAGAGGAGAAAGGCTCACAGAGTTCATGGTCTCTTGACACCCTGCCCTCCTCACAAGAAAAAAAGGCTGGTTCCAAATCCTTCTGGTGCGCCTTTGATTTTGGTACACGTCTCAGTGTCTGTCACGTACAGAAGTTCAATAATATTTATAAAATGCTTATATTTGTTGCAGGGGATATACCAGTGAACCAAATGAAGACCCTGATCTCACAAATCTTATAATCTATAGTAGAGACATACAATAGATTGCATGAATATCTGTGGGAAAAATGTTGACAAGGGAATAGAGAAATTGATGGAGTTATACAAAATGTTGACTAGCTTTCTTACGTAGAGATAATCGGGGAAGGGATCTGGCTGGGATGTGAATGATTTGAGGAAAATGTGAGGTAGGTATCTGGGAACAATGGCTCCAGACAGAACAAACAGTGAGTGCAAAGGCCCCTGGGCAGGCGCGTGTTTAGTGTGGTCAGAGCCGTGAAGCCAGTGTGGCTGAAATGGAATGAGCTGGGGCAGAGCAAGAGGAGGCGCGATCAGAGGGGACAGATAGGGTGAGTGGACAGGCCACGGATGGGCCTTTAGGCAACAATAAAGAGTTCAAATTTTATTCTGAATGAGATGGATAATTTGTCACAGTGGCAAATGAACTTCAAGGATACTCATACTTTGAAAGTGTCCTTGAATAAAGAGAAAATAAGCTTGCACCAAGAAAGGTGAGGTTAGATGTGTAAAATAATGTTTGGATTCGAAGGCATTTAATCATTGGACAAGGTGATCAAAGAACAGTAAATCTCTTTCCCTAGAGATGCTTAGGAAAAACCGTGTTTGCTTGACATGAACTGCCACTTGGAAAAAAAGCATCCGTGTGCTTTTTCACCCAGCCATTTCAACTAATGGATAGCCACTCTGATCAGCCATGTAATCAAAGTGATTGAGTAATTAAGACCACAGGAAAACTGAAATATTTCAGTCTTCAGTCTATTGTTTTTTTATCAGTAGGTACTTCCCAGGGGAAATACCCATTTGTCTCTAGGACAGTAGTTTTGCTAATTTGGATCATGAATAATTTCAGTAGAACTTTAGTTATTTATTCTAGAAAAAAAACTTTTTGAGAGAAGAGCATAGAAGCTGACAAGGATGCAAAGGCAACTGGGGACAATGCCTGCTTTAATATTCTTTCAAACTAATATTTTAAAAATATTAGCCCAATACTAATCTTAGTGGGAATGCAGAGAAATGAATTGTGTTTTACTAAATATTATGTACAAACCAGGTTCTTATCAGTAATCTTTCAGTGCCCAATTAAGAACATTCTGCTGAAAAATTTGGCAAATGTTTTCTTATTCTTTGGATTTGATTTTTGTGTTTTTTTTTATTGCTTTCTTCTGTGCTTTTTCTTTTCTTTTTATTTTTTAAAGATTTTACTTATTTATTTTTTAGAAAGAGGGAAGGGAAGGAGAAAGAGAGGGAGAAAAACATCAGTGTGTGGTTGCCCCTCACGTACCCCAAACTGGGGACCTGGCCCACAACCCAGGCACGTGCCCTGACTGGGAACTGCACTGGCGACCCTTTGGTTCGCAGGCCGGCGCTCAATCCACTGAGCCACACCAGCGAGGGCTCTTCTGTGCTTTTTTCAAAGCCTCAGTTTGTTGATGGAATAGTAAAATTTTAAATTTAGATAATAAAATAAAGCATTTTTGTAATGAGGACTGTGCTGAACCCTTTCATTGTCAGAATTCAGCATTCTGTGGTTATGGCTCTTAGGTGACAGCCATCAGGCCATTTCTCAAAGATACTCAACTCTCACAGGTTTGTGGTTGTAAGAGATCTTTTCTTTTCTTTTCTTTTCTTTTCTTTTCTTTTCTTTTCTTTTTTTTCTCTCTCTCAATGCTGGGAATGGGATGAATGCACGTTGGTACTTGTGATGATAGATTAGTGACAATCTAGTTGACTGGCACCACCCTTAATGCAGCTGTGTGGGCACATGAATATGTTTTAAGCAATAATGCTACATAGGACTTGCCCAAAGGCCACGTGAGGGGTTTACCAGGCAGCCACGACTTCGGGCTGGGTAGCTATGGTGAAGGAGTGTGGGAGTTCTCCCTCAGACTCCAGTTCTACTCTGGTCCTAGGCAACCCTAACACTGCATGTAGTTTTCTTCCTGTTCCTGTGAATCATTGCTTGAAAGGCTTATTTTATCACTTTCAGAGTGCAATATCCACAGAGGTGAGGGATTAATACTTCATTTTGGTTTCTGTTTGTTTTAAATAATGATGATGAATGTTGTAGCTGCTCTTAGAAACTGGATTAAAAAGTTAGATTGTATTAGTTTATGGCAGTCATGGCTCTAGAGAAGGAACAAGTCTCCAATATCTAGAATGGTCACCAGTTTCCCTGGACCCAGGCCCAGAGCCGCATGGTCCTGCCCACTCTTCTCTGCCCCTCTCACCTCGGGCTCCTCTGACAGCATGCTTTGTAAACTGAAGTCTGTTAAGAGTAGGGCCATTAGCATACATTCCTGTCAATAACACACCAAAGTTCCACATTTTCATTGTGAAGTCAGTCCTGGAAAGGGGTGATCTCAGGGAATTGCTGGTAGATCCCTAAGCTAGATGAGACAAAAAACAAATAAAAATTCCCCATTGCTGGGAAAGAGATCTGGGGTTCTTCTGTTTTCTAAGGTATCCACTTCCAGTTCTAAGGGTCTATTCTCTCTCAGCTCCTCCACGGATATACCTCCTACCTCCCTCTCTAGGGACCTGCCATTACAGACTCAGTGCTCACATTCAGCATTGAGTGCAATTTATACTACTCATGCATTTTATATTATGTGTCTGAGAAATTCTGAATGTAACCAGGCATGTTATCAGTTATTGTAGCATTAAGACTTTTAAAAAACACCAGTGAACGTATCACTGGCAACTGGGCTTAATGAGAATAACAGCTATGCTATTGCGGCAGTGATAAATTGCCCAATTTGCAGAAAATATTTTGACAAGGGGATAGAGAGAGGACAATGTTCTCCTTCAACTGAGACACACTGCACAGAAGAGAGTCCACACAAGTAATTGAAAGTAGAGGTGTGAGTCATGCTTGGGACTTGCATGTGCAATGTGCCTCTTTCTCATCTACCTTCAGGGCAGCCTTGAGCTGGTAAGAACGGTAGTCTCAGAGCACCCTCTGCAACCATCTAGCTGTCCAGCCTCAAAGAAAAGTAAGGGGGCTCCCCAGGACTGTCTTTTCAAGGTCATAGCCTTTGACTGCCTTTGCCCATCACTACTTTCCGGAAGAGCTACATTCCCCCACCCTTTCCCTAGACATTATTTCCCCAACTCAGTTTCTAACCACATTGTGTGGCAGAGGTGGCGGGTGTGATGGGGTGGCAGGAAGGAGAGAGGGAGAAAGAGCCCCCCAAATTGTTTTCTGACATCATCTTCCCTGACAGTTTACTCTGACAATAATCCTCACAATAGGAGCATCTAGAGTTACTCATTTGGAGAGTAGAAGGCTACATCGTAGCTCCGAGTGGACTCCTCCAGATGCTGCTGTGGAGCACCAAGGCTTTGTGATGAAGCAGGAGGGGTCGGCACCACTGAATGGCACATCTCCTGTTAATACAAGCTTCCTTATGCTGAGAACCTACCAGCAGTTAATTCATTTATTAGGCCTGATATTCCTATGATGTAGATATTATTGACTATATTTTACATGTTAGGAAACTGGGATGTAGACTCTTAAAAAACTTATCCAAGATCACATAGCTAGGCAGTGAAAAATGAGCATTCAAGCCAAGAGCTCTTTGTGTTCACAGTTCATGTCCTTTCCACTTCATGCACTGCCTTCTGGTTCAGATGTCTCTGGGGGAAATGGTAGAATAATTCAATAATCTACTGATATCAAGCTTTGAGGCACAGTACGTAACCTTTCCACAGTACACACAATGTAGATGCTCTGGCCACAGGTGAGTCCATTGTGGTGAAAGAGGATATGGACAAATTCCTTCCTTGTCCCCCCACCCCCAGAAAGAAGTGCTAAGCCTGTCCCACCCCAGCTCCTCCAGTGGCATTGGGGTCAACGGTGCTGGCGACCTTTCTGTAGCGGTACTTGCACAGTAAGCACGGAGCCTGAGGTGAGTCTGGCTGAGGAGTAACTCCTCTGCACCTAGAAGTACAGATGAGTCCCCACATATAATGACGCCATGGAGAAATGACCCAGCCTGAATCTGGAATTCCACCTTCCGGAGAGAGGTACCTGGGAAGCCAATTAGCACAGCACATTCTCAATGCCACAGCCAAGCCTGCACAGTGGGTAAAACAGCCACCCTTTCCTGAGCAGATGAAACTGAGCCTCTTATTTCATGATACTAATCTCCAAGTAAACAGGCTCTTTTATGCTAACATCTGTGTGAGGGTGACTTCTCACACCAGCCCCCTTCCTGTCTGCCTGTCCTCACTGAAATACCTGCAATGTCTCAGGACCCTGACTGTCCTCGGGCCTGTGCCATGTTCCACGTTCCTCAGAGGCTTGGGGCTCAGAGGGACTTTCATTTCCCCTCAGGGCCAACCCACCCCCTTCATGTGCAGTACCCATGAGCTGCTTTGGCAGCTACAGAAGCCCTTTCAGTGGTCTCCATAGCATTTGTCTGGACTCCAGAGCTTCCCTGCGGGTGCCTGGTTAATTCACTGGGACAACTGGCTTCCTGAGAATACTCTTGGTTTGCTTTAAGTTTCTTCCGTGCCTAAGATAGGCCAGTTCATGAAGCAGTTTGCATACACCCATGCCAGATTTATAAAGTGTGAATTGATTCTGCCCTTGGCCTTCTCTGCCCAACTCCCACCACTTCCCTACTGTAGCTTCTTTTAAAGCATTTACCCTAGTAAATCCTGCCAGATTGACGAATGAAGGAAAATGATGATTTCTTACGCATTTTTAGATGTAGGCTATAAACAGTCCCTGTTCTCTGAGATCCTCCTTACAGCATTCCTATAAAATCAAAGTTGTTACTTGCTCCAGGTTTTACAAAAAGCAAAGCAAAGACCACCCCTCTTCTTTCCCACTGTGAAAAACCCCGAGCAAAGCCAAAAACAAACTCAAGATGAAGTGACTTGAAAATGAAGCCGAAGGCACAGGGGCCTCTGTCTTTCAGCTCAACATTGTGTGATCTGCTTGATCATACTCCTCTCGGCTCCTGTCTCAGATCTCATAGGCACAGACTCATTACCCCGCCAGGAATTGGCTGGGGAGGCTGAAGGGACAATGAGAACATAGAAGAATCTGGTTAGGCTGCCAGAGTTAACAACCCTTATGTGCAATAAAACCAGACAGAATTTTTTGATGGACCACATTCTCATTGCATTTAAACAGCCTTGGAAAGCTTCCATGACTGCTGATGTCAAATAAGAAAACATCCCAGAGTGAATCAGGGTAGAGATGTGTTCTTCAGGCTCCCCTCTAACACTTGTGGGGCCCAGTGTAAGAATGCAAGCAGAGGCCCGTGTGCCATATGCTTAAATACTTAGAGGTTATGATTCAAGCTTGAAAATTTTTAAATAAACATATGTTCTATCCTCCATGACAAACATAATTTTATTAGCAATATAGAGGTCGGGCTCAAATTTAGAATTCTCTGACTCCTTACAGTGGCATCTGGACCACAGTGGCCAGGGAGAGCCTCTCACTGCCTTGGTCCTAGGCCCACCTCTTTCTCTCTACCCTCTGGCTTCATTGTGCAACGTGAGTGGCCTCCCACGCTCATGTAGAACACTCTACTTCATCTGTCCTAAGTTCCATGGACACTTCCACCAATAGTTCTACCTCACTGCTGGGCCCCTCCTTGACCTACAGATGTGCCCAGTTTGCACTCAGGTGGGCAGACCCAGGAATGAGGACTCACACAGATTGGCTGATTGAAAACTCTGGCTGTTTGGAAAGGGAATTCCAGGGTCCTGACAACTGAAAATATGGTTGAGGGTGTGTGGGTGTGGGGATACCATGTTGTCCCCATGGACTCCTCTCCACGTGAAGAGAGCCACTGTTAAAGGAAAACCAGGCTAGGCACACAGCATTGGCCCTTTGCTTTTTATGGGTCATACGTATAGAATAGGTGCTGTATAAGAGGGTGTTTCACTTAGAAAGTGGACACTTGCTACTGTGTCTGAAGACAGAAGTTCAACAGGGCAAGTTACTCCTTGCTTCATAAGCTAGATTAGGACAGATATCTAGCTGTCACGGTTCTCAATTCAATAGTGACATCACTTGGGACAGATTCCTCATGACTCCACTCTTAGGGATTATGATTTCATTGATTTAGGGTGAGGTCCAGGCACAAGTATTTTTAAAAAGCTCCCCAGTGATTCTATGTGCAGCCAAGATTAAGAACCCATGAATCCAGCCTAATGATTTTGGTTCTCATACCCCAGGGCATTAGCCCTTGTGCCTGCACCAGAGAACTCAAAACCATGGTGGCCCAGGGGATGTACATCTCCAGAATAATAAGGGCCCTGTACTGTAGCTAACAATCAGCTCTGTGTCCGGAGCAGTGAGTAAGATTGTTCTTCATAGGTTCTGCCAGTGGTAGGCAGGATTCTCAATTGGCATCTCCATTGTGCTCCGTGTAGGATGAAATTCAAAATTCATAAAATTAAACTACCGCCAAACAATCAATCTAAACAGACTCCAGTTGTAGAATACTAGATGGTCTGACCGGGTCATGTAGCTACTCCTCCCCGAAATCCCTTAGGGCCAACATTACCGTGTCCTTACGCCATAAGAACACGAGACAAAATGGGACCTTTCACAGTCATCTAGTTCACCTCTGTTTGTGAGAAAGTTTGCATTTAAGTCATTCCAGAGACAAAACTCCCATACTAGGAATACAGTTTCTTTCCCTGCTCAGCAGGGGGCCTTCTGCAGCAAAGTTATTCATTCCAAGTCTTTCTCCTCAGAAGGGCAGATTCAGGTTCTGGGAAATGGATTTCAACACAATTTGGGGATTTCTCCTTTATAATAATGAATATGAAATTAGGTACAAAAGTGAATATTTATTTAGAATAAGAAAATAAATAATAAACTCCTGGAGCCTTTGAGATTCAGGTCCCCTTCCTCTAAGATCCTTTTAGGCAATTCTCCAGACCTGCCTGCATGGAATGCTTCCCATTTGCAGTCTGGTTTTCCCACCACACATTGGAAATGATAAATCCCAGCAGATTTCAGCACCCTCTGGGCCTGGTGCATCTGCCTCTGCTCTTCTGCAAATATGTATGAGTACTGTTTTTTTTTGCTTGTTTATCTATTTATGAGCCTCATCATTCTAAAAAGATTTGAAGCAGAGAATCTTGCTCTTTACCCTCTGACAATGTAGCGCTTTGCTTTTGCACACGCTGTTCCTTTTCCTCACCTCCAGTTTTCTCACCTCCCAACTGCAACTGTGACCTGGCAAAATTTTATTCCGTAATACTTTTCTGAATACTCCTAGACCAATGATTCTCAACTGGGAGGATTTTTCCCCCCACCCTCCCCACCCCCGCCCCAGGGAGATATTTGTTGATGTCTGGAGACTCTCCATCAGTGGTGCTGAGGTTGAGGAACACTGCTCTTGCTGGTGTTGAGTTTCCTCCCTCCGTGCTTCCAGAACCCTATACAGAGATACTGCATTTCCCTTCAACACGTTCCTTATGGTCTGCACAGGCACCTATTCCCCCATGGAAAGTGAGTCTTGCCAAGGACACTCTTGTATTTAATCACCTTTAATATCTCTGGAATCTATCCTTGCTTGGCACACAGGAGACAGATGGTCCCTGGAAGGACGGACAGCTTCTACTTTTATCGGAACTGTACAGTTTAGCGCATTTACCGTGTATTGTCCTGTTTTAAAATATTTCCCATGTGTAAATCTTACCTCTTCAGAAAGACAGTAAGCTTCTTGGGGAGAAAAGATCACGTCCTAACACTTTTTCTCTATTTCCCCACAAATGTTTGCAGTGCTAAGTTGCCCACTACTTATTTCTGGATTGACTATCTACCAGTTCTTGCAAATCTCTTCTGAGGTTAAAGTGACGGACTGATCAAGGTAGGGTGGATTTAATAAAGGGAGGATTCCTCATGGAAATGTCTTCAAACCTGACTTTTGAAGAAGGAAGAAGGAGTATTTGATTCCAAAGGAGAGATTTCCATATGGGGGATATACGAAATTTAGAGATAGGTGTTTAATGATGCCTTTTAATTTATGAAGAGAAATGTGAATCTATAATGTATGTCTTTAGTGAACTAGAATCCACTGAGTATAAGAACATCGTTAGGTTAGTTGAATGAGCTATTTTTGGTAAGACTTTCAAGGCTAATGTTGTAATTTTAAAAGTAGAGTACAGTGATACTGGATTATCTTTGGGCAACTCTCCGAAATATTTCAATATATACAGCAAAAAAATGAGGGGGATGGACAAGAGACTGAGGTGAATCAAAACTGCAAACTCCTTAAGGCTTTGACAGCTCTCTAAATGATGGCGCTCCAAAGAATGGTAGCTCTTCCTGTCCACACAGGCCTTTCCATGTGCTCAGAATGGCTTACATACAGGCTCACACATGAAGAGATGTTTTAGATTTTCTCATCCGTGATTTCCATTCCTTTCTGTTTGTGTGGTGATTGGAAAGGTGAGGAGATGCCACAGAGTGGGAAATGAGCTCTCCTTACATAACACTCTCCTCCCAGATGCTTAATAGGTGAAAACCACAAGAACATGGTGGCTGCAAAGAAGTCTTGAGAGTTTTAAAAATGACATGGGCACTTAACATCTGCTTCCAGTCCTGTGCAATGGTAACAAGCAGGCAGGAGACAAGCATGGCGTTTTATAGATTCCTTATGCCAATCCTAGTTAAGCCAAATCCTGAATCTCCTCTGTGGGGGGTATGGAGGCAGTTTGTAGGACATCACAATCCAGGGATGTCAGAGGGCAGTAGGAGAGGAAGCATCTGAAGTTCAAGGCTTCCTTTATTTAGACACAGGTGAACTCACTGCCTTATCTTCCTTATCTCTCACTTTCTTATTGATTGTTTTGGTAGACAAGGATGAATTCTATTTCTCAGTTTACCCTCCAGTCTGTGTGTTGAGTAATCATTATATGTTACTTCTGTCATCTGATAGCCTAGATGCTTCTCGTTTTTTCTCTCCCAGTGAACAAACACAGTGTGAATCATATGGTAGAAAGTAAGTAAATATGTCTTGATTGATTTTCATTTTTTAAAATGCTTCATTCAATAAAATTGGGTCTCTACTATGTCTCCCATCACTGGTCCATTCTAAATTGTACAGGAATTCACATTGCATAGTGAGCGCTAAATAAATTTTTACTGAAGGACATTCTAATATTATTCATTTTCATGGAAATGAACACTCATTAGTTTAGATAATTAAGGAAGTGGGTTAATAACTAGGCTTCCTTTCTAATAGAAAGCCTAATTTTACTTGAGTTATATACACAGCGGGGCAAAAGCAGGTTTTCAGTTGTGAGTACGCAAAATAGTTTATTCTTATATTATAATTTAATAATTAGTGTATTATTTTCCATATGAACAACTGTAAACCTACTTGTGCCACACCCTGTATTTCATTTCAAGTAGGGAGGAGGAAAGGCCTGTATGGATTATAGTTAGCTATTGATTTTATCCATTCCCAGGAAGCTCTCTCATCTCTCCTGTTGGATAACACTTATTGCACCTCCAGTGTAAGAGTAGGCAGGAACCAGACTGGTCAAATTGTCCTCTGGCTACAGAGATACAGCTACAATGTGGGCATATGAGCCAGGTAGGACCAGTCAGAATCTTCTCCTGGTTTTGTTACACCAAAACCAGGAGAAATGAGTGACTTTTTCTGTTCAGGTTGCTGAACAGAGTGAATGTGAGTCTGGAACTTCCTTCAGCCCTGATTTTGGGCTGCTCATAGGGTGTCTTCGTTGTAATCGTGTATGAGGCAGCCCTTTCGAGGAAAATAAGGTCAGACAAATATTGGTTCTTTATTGACCCCTAGATTCAGTCATGTTTAAAGTCAGTGCCTCTCTTGGATTTCCTAGTAACAAGATTGAATAACTATATTCCCCCTTTGTTGTTTGAATTTATCGTTTGCCACTGACCAAAGGAATCCTGTTTAAAATTATCTGTGGGATATCTAGGTGGATTATATAAATCAGTGTGGTCAGTTTTAGAAAGAATGTATTTTACCAGAATTTCTTTACCTAAAAGAACTTCCCTGATTGAGTAAAAAGTTCCTCAAATTTTTAAGTGGTCAACTTTTGTTCCCAAAATTATTATGAATATTAATTAAATAAACTAATCACATAGAGTTCTTAACATCTAACACCTGGTTATGATTCTTTAATTATCACTATCAGCTTCTTTAAAATTCTATTTTATTGATTATGCTATTATAGGTGTCTTGATTTTTCTCCTTTTGCCTCCACTCAGGACCTCCCCACTCCCTCAGGCAATCCTCTACCATTGTTCATGTCCATGGGTCCTGTGTATAAGTTCTTTGCCTACTTCAATTTCCACACTGTACTTTACATACCCATAGCTATTCTGTAGCTATCTAGTTGTGCTTATTAATCCCCTTACCTCTTCATCCATTCTCCCACAACCCCCTCCCATTTGGCAAACATCAAAATGCTCTCTGTATCCGTAACTCTGTCTCTGTTCTTGATGTTTGCTTTGCTTGTTTTTTAGATTCAGTTGTTGATAGATTTGTATTTTTTTACATTTTGTTGTTTATAGTTTTGATATTCTTTTTCTTAAATAACTCCATTTAATATTTCATATAATCATAGTTTGGTGATGATGAACTCCTTCAGTTTTTTCTTGTCTGGGAAGCTCTTTATCTGCCCTTTGATTCTAAATGATAGCTTTGCTGGGTAGAGCAATCTTGACTATAGGTCCCTGTTCTGCATGGCTTTAAATATTTCTTGCCAATCCCTGCCAGCCTGCAAAGTTTCTTTTGAGAAATCAGCTGACAGTCTTATGGGAACTCCCCAGTAGGTAACTAACTTCATTCTTTTGCTGCTTTTAGGATTCTCTCTTTCCCTTTAAACTTTCGCATTTTATTATGATGTGTCTTGGAGTAGGCCTCTTTGTGTCCATCTTGTTTGGGACTTTCTGTGCTTCCTGGACTTGCATGTCTATTTCCTTCACCAAATTAAGGAAGTTTTCTTTCATTATTTTTTCAAATAGATTTCCAATTTCTTGCTTTTTCTCTTTTCCATCTGGCACTGTCATGATGCAAATGTTGGACCTTTTGAAGTTTTAATTGAAAGTTTAATAAATATCAGTAAGTAATAATATTTATTATCAGGATACTTATACTATCCTCATTTTTTTGGATTCTTTTTCCTTTTTTTTAATATATTTTATTGATTATGCTATTACAGTTGTCCCATTTTGCCCCCTTTATTCCCCTCTGCCCTGCACATCCCCTCCCACCCTCATCCCCTCTCTTTAGTTCATGTCCATGGGTCATATATGTAAGTTCTTTAGCTTCTACGTTTCCTATACTATTCTTAACCTCCCTCTGTCTATCTTCTACCTACCATTTATGCTTCTTATTCCCTGTACCTTTCCCCCCTCTCTCCCCACCCACTCCCCTGCTGATAACCCTTTATGTGATCTCCATTTCTGTGATTCTGTTCCTGTTCTAGTTGTTTGCTTAGTTGGTTTTTGTTTATGTTTTAGGTTTGGTTGTTAATAGCTGTGAGTTTATTGCCATTTTACTGTTCCTATTTTTGATCTTCTTTTTCTTAGATAAGTTCCTTTAACATTTCGTATAATATGGGCTTGGTGATGATGAACTCCTTTAACTTGACCTTATCTGGGAAGCACTTTATCTGCCCTTCTATTCTAAATGATAACTTTGCTGGAGAGAGTAATCTTGGATGTAGGTCCTTGCCTTTCATGACTTGGAATATGTCTTACCAGCCCATTCTTGCCTGTAAGGTTTCTTTTGTGAAATCAGCTGACAGTCTGATGGTCCCTCCTTTGTAGATTACTGCCTCCTTTTCTCTTGCTGCTTTTAAGATTCTCTCCTTATCTTTAATCTTGGCTAATGTAATTGTGATGTGCCTTGGTATGTTCCTCCTTGGATCCAACTTCTTTGGGACTCTGAGCTTCTTGGACTTCCTGGAAGTCTATTTCCTTTGCCAGATTGGAGAAGTTCTCCACTATTTGTTCAAATAAGTTTTCAATTTCTTTCTCTTCCTCTTCTCCTTCTGGCACCCCTATAATTCGGATATTGGAACGTTTCAAGATATCCTGGAGGTTCCTAAGCCTCTCCTCACTGTTTTGAATTCTTGTTTCTTCATTGTGTTCTGGTTGAATGTTTCTTTCTTCCTTCTGGTCCATACCATTGATTTGAGTCCCAGTTTTCTTCCCATCATTGTTGGCTTCTATATATTTTCCTTTATTTCACTTTGCATAGCCTTCATTTTTTCATCTAATTTGTGACCATATTCAACCAATTCTGTGAGCATCCTGATTACCAGTGTTTTGAACTGTGCATCTGATAGGTTGGCTATCTTTTTGTCGCTTAGTTGTATTTTTTTCTGGAGCTTTGATCTGTTCTTTCATTTGGGACATTTTTTGGTCTCGGCACACCTGTTATGTGTAAGGGGCGGAACCTCAGGTGTTCACCAGGGTGGGGCAACCCACGTCACTGCGTTATGATGCTGTTTGTGGGGGAGGGTCCAAGAGGGAGAAGTGCTGCTTGCTCCGCTCTCTGCTGGTTTTCAGTCACTTCCCCCACTATCCACAATCAAATTGGGCCCTCTGGTGCTGATTCCCAGGTGGGTGGGCTTATGTGCCTTCTAGGACCCTGTGGGTCTCTCTAAGGAACTCTCCTGTGAGGCTGAGAGTGTCTCCTGCTGCCGCCTCAACCTCCACAGGTGTTTTCAATCAGAGATTTGGGGCTTTATTTCCCCCAGCTGGAACCTTGGGTTGCGTAGTCTATCCCGCTCCCCAGTGGTTTCTCCCAGTTTATCTGCTCGTGGGTGTGGGATCACCCAGTCCACAATCTGCTTCCTTGCCTGGTTTGCCAGCCACTGCCTTGCTGCAAGTCCTCTCTGCCTGGCTGCCCGTCTCCTCCCCTCCTACAGGTCTGGATGAAAGTTTCTTTTTTAACTCCTTGGTTTTTTGACTTCCACACAGTTCGATTTTCTGTCAGTTCTGGTTGTTTTTTGTTTTTAAATTTGTTGTCCTTCTTTTGGTTGTGTGAGGAGGCACAGTGTGTCTACCTATGCTCGATCTTGGCTGGAAGTCTTTTTTTCTCTCTTTATTCTTCTTGTTGTTCTGATTGGTTGGTTTTTGCTTCCTTAGTTTCCATATCATTGATTTGATTCCTGGCTTCATCCATTTTACTGTTGTTTCCCTGTAAATTGTTCTTTATTTCAATTAGTGTGTTTTTCATTTCTGACTGGATATTTTTATGCTGTTGAGGTCCTCAGTAAGTTCCTTGAGCACCCTTATAACCAGTGTTTTGAACTCTGCTTCTGAGAGATTGCTTATCTCCATTTTGTTTAGCTCTTTTCCTGGAGTTTTGATTTGTTCTTTCATTTGGGCCATGTTTCTTTGTCTCCTCATTTGGCAACCTCTTTGTGTTTGTTTCTATGTATTAGGTAGAGCTGCTTTGACTCTGTGTTTTGGTAGTGTGGCTGAATGTAGGAGGTGTCCTGTAGGGTCCAGTGGCACAGCCTCCCTTATTACCCAAGCTAGGTACTCAAGATATACCATTCCTGAGGGCTCAGCACACCCTGCTCTGGTAGTTGATCCTGGGTTGCTGTTGGCAGATCAATGGGAGGGTTTTATCCAGGCCAGTCAGCTGCAAGGATTGGCTGTGACCACTTATCCCCAACCTCTGCCCTCTGTGGAGGATCAGCTGTGCAGAGGCAGGGTGGTGGTGCTCCAACATGTCTGAAGCTGTCCACTAGATGTGCTGGCCCTGGGGTCCCCATGTGATGCAGGCCAAGGTCAGCTCCGACCTGTGGTTTGCCTGGGGACACCCTTCATGAGCTATAAAGCAACCTGAGATGGCTACTCCTGGTGCTGGGCTTCGAGATTCCCAGGTGAAGCCAAGCTATGAATCTAGGCTGGTTGCTGCTAGTGCCGGGCCTGGAGCTCCCTGAGGCCAGTTGTTGTTTGTTCGGGAGGACTTAGAAAGTTGTGAAATATGAGCAAAGACCAACCTTTCATATGGAAAAGCAGCTTGGGTGGGTCCAGAAGTTGGGTGGGATGGAGTCTCTGGGGATCTCCAAGGCAGGTCAAACTGTGTTAGCCAGGTTGATGGAATCTTAGATATGGTGCCAGCTTGCCGGCTCTGTTGGCAGAGGGTTTAGAAAAGGGACAATGGCCTCTGTTCACCTTGATGTCAGAGATTTCCATTTCTGCCTATATACCACTGGTGCCTTTGAAGCTGCTACCTTGATGCTGGAGCTCAGAGGGAGTGGGTCTGAGTAGGTGAGTCTGTATGTGGGTTTTTTAAGAGGAACTGCTTGGGGATTGAGAAGCTTTTTCCATTGACTCAATTCCCACTGGTTTACGGAGCCAGAAGTTGTAGGGACTTATTTTCCTGGATCTGCCTTGGGCTGGGAGGCCTGGTGTGGGGCTGGGACTCCTTGCTCCCGCAATACCCCTCCTGAATTTTTATCCACCACACATGGGTGAGGGACCAGCCCATCCCATGTCTGTACCCCTCCTACCAGTGTGGATAGATGTGGGTTCTTTAATTCCATAGTTGTCAGACATTCATTCAACTCAATTTCTGAAGGTTCTGAGTGATGGTTGCTCTGTATTTTAGTTGTAATTTTGATGTGGTTGTGCGAAGAAGTGAACCATGTCTGTCTGTGCCACCATCTTGACTGGAAGTCAATTTTATTTTATTATCATTCTTTATCCTAGGTATTCACTAAAAGTTATTGAGGTGAGAGATTGTCTGGAAGCCAGAAAATAGTATGTCTATATGTAGTGCAAGGATATTTTGCAGGTGGTATTTGGGGTTTAGTCTATATGATTGTATGCAGGGGGCACAATGCACTTCACAAGATTTTTATTGTTTTTATTATGAGAAAATCTCCTCTGTATTTGTTAGTATTCTCAGAGCCTTTCCAAGTCAGTTACATAAGTGTATTTGGGGAGAGTTGGTAAGATTTATTTTTACACAGAAAAACAATATATCACTTTGACTACAACAGGAGACAAGAGGTGGCTTATTGATATGGGCTAGGACAATTCCCAAAGCAAGCACAATTCTACCCTTTTCCTTGAGCTATGGTCCAGATAACCAAGAAGATCACTTTAAAAAAATAAAATGTAACTGTATGTCACATCTGGACTAAAGCAAAAATTTTAAGGAAAACATGGGAATTGGTCATTAAAATTAACCCTAAGTAAGCAAAATCTGTTGATATAGCAGTTGAGAAGTATGCAAGTATGTCCTCTGGCTCATGAGGTAAATAAATAAAATCACTTCTGGTGAATAAATTAGTTGTTACAAGTCGGGAGATTACAGTTGCCATAATCTGGGGAAAGATTCAGTAAAAGACTGACATTCAGAAAATTCTAAATCTGAAAATCAACAATATTTTTGCTGCAGAATATGCAAATTAAAAACATCTTTGTTTTTTTCACCCACAATTTTATTTCTGTTCTCACACCCCACCTTCCTTTACATGAATATGAAGGACTAAGGCTTTAGCAACAGGCTTTTCGTCGTGGGGGAGGTAGGGGTAAAGGGAAAAGTGTTGTGTATGGCTTTTCATATGTTAATAAGTTGATTCCATGACAACCATTGAAAAAGAAGGGCTGGAAACAAAAGCTGCAGCCAGAGAGAGGACCAGTGCTCTTTCACGGGTGCTGTAAAAATAGCAGCCCTGGCTCCCCTAACTGAAAGGTATCTGATGGCTGCTCCTCAAAGGGCTTTGTTTTAGCGGTGCAGAGTCCATATGTAACTGATTCAGAGTTTTATGACTCCAAATTTCAGCCTCAATGATGCTTCCCTTTTAACAGGTTGAGAATAAGAATGTGAAACCAAGAGGCTGTGTCACGCTTCCAGGACTATCAGTTCCTGTGATCCTGCACTTCAGTTTAAGTAGAAAGGTCAAGGGCATTTATCTTTGAGTGTAAGAAGGTGGTTAGAGCTGGGCCACTGGGGGAACCGCAGTGGAAAAGGCTTGCTCTTCTCTGCCGGCAGCCTTTGAACACGGTGCAGCACAGTTATCCCCAGTGACATGTTGAAGTTGTACAGGATACACACACATGAGCAGGCCCTACTAGGACATGGATGGCATTCCTGGGCTTTCCTGACCAATGAAAAGAGGTCTCCGCTGGCTGTTTATCCTTCCAGAAACGTAAAGTGACCTTCTCCTGCCAGATTTCCTGATGTCTAGTACAGCTAAGTGTTCACTTTAATTTCAGTAGTCCCACATCTCAGTCAACTGCCGCATCATGCCAGCACAATGCATTCCTTCTAGCCAGCTCCAAAACACTAAAGCATTGCATTCAGGAATAATGCTGACTTCACTAATGTTCTGACCAGCCTTGTTTTTCTCTCATGTGTGTTACCCATGATTCAGCCTTTGATTGAATTATATTAAATTCCTCTTATTTGTCCCCTTTAACTAGTTGCCAAAAACTGTGCTATGAGTAACTTGCGATACAGTGTTTTCTCTGTTTGGTGGACACAAGAGCTTTCATCACAATGGAATGCTTACGGAATTGCATATTTCAAAGACACTAAC
>VMDR010004349.1:0-61010 GCA_007922815.1 Macrotus californicus | reverse complement strand
ATTTACTTACTAGTTGCAAGTTTGTGACTCTTGAAGTGCAAGATGTGTCCAATTTTGTTCTATTCTATTTGAAGGAAGGCACACAGCACTCTAAAATGGGAGGTCCCTTTATTTTGAATGTCCTCTCTTTCCATTGCTCGGTCTCAGAATCGCCTCTTCTTTGTACCCAGTGGCAGAAAGTGGAGAGAGAAGAGCGAGGTGCTGGAGGTGGCAGTTCACAGGCACAGAGGGAACTTGGACCTGGGTTTCTGATAAGAGTATAACTCAGGAAAATGGTGTAGGGAGAAGCAGGTACTCCAGAGGGGTTAAAAAAGAAAGAGGGAATATAAGAAGAGAGATCAGAGCTAATGTTAGGAAAGGAAGGGACATCCACATGGTTATAAGTCCTGGCATGAGGCTTCAGACTTTGCTCAGGGGGAAAGGACTCAATGCCTGAGTTCCATACTCTAACTCTGCGTGGTTCGCATTCATCACTGAAGCTTTGAGTAAAGACCTGCTTAACCATGTTTGGGTCATGAGGTCTAAAGTAGAAAGGGGGAGACTTTCTCCTCCAAGATTGGGTGTCAGGAAACACTTTCATTGTGGCTGTCAAGTGGACAGTGAATGAGGACAAAAGTGCCTTTTGCATGCCCTTTGGAAGGTGACCCAGAGTGCAGAATGCTGGGTAGGAGGGTGGCAGATTTCAGTTCTTTCAAGAAACACCTTTTTATATGCTTTTACCGATTGAAGGGAAATGGGCTGCTTTGGGAGGAAGTGAGCATCTTGTCCCTGTAAGTGTTAGTAGACAGATACGGGGTGATCACCTAGTACTGGTGGTGTGGGAGGGATTTAAGCAGTAGACTCTGAGGTGCCATTCAAAAACATAATTCTATAATTAATGAAAGACTTAGATATTAAGATAACATTAAGAAAATTTGGAAGCAGGACTATGAGATATACCTTGATAATCTCAGAGTTAAAACTCATCATAGAGAGTCAGAGTTGAACATGATTTTTAAAATCACCTTGTCTAACTTCCCATCTCTCCCCATTTTATATAAATTTTAAAAAGTAGGGCCTAGAGAGAGCTACTAACTCAAGGTCACACAGCTAAAAAGTGAAGGATCTGAGCTAGACCCTGGAACTTTTAGGCATGTTCTATCTCTTGACATCTTCGCCGGACTCATGTTCAAATCTGCCTAGCAATATTTGGATACTTACCAGGAAAAAAATAATGGAAACAATTAAACCTTGACAAATGACAGCTTCTTCAGATATCATTTAAACACAAAGAAATATAAGGAACTCAACTGCCAAAACTCCTTGATAACATCAAGGAAAAGGAGTCATTTCACATCAATCTCAGAGATGATGTCATCTAAACATACAAGCAGTTAGTGGAAGTTCAACTCATTATGAAGGAAATGATCCTTATAAATAGTTTTGATATAGAGATATTGTTTGGCGTCTTTGAATCATGGATTCTTGAAATAGGAAGACCTATCGCAGAAGTCATCTGATCCTGCAAATATTGGGCAGGGTTAACATCACTCTCAACCCCGTATTTCCATGGTACTTCGTAGTAGCCAATAATCCAGCATTTTGTATGTTAAAGTGTATCAAATTGAATGACATTTTTTTCTTCCAAACTGACATAGTTTTCCTTAGTTATAAAATAAACATGCTCATTGTAAAATTTAAAATGATACAGAGGAGGATTAAAAAAGACTTACCAGAAATCTTACCACCCAGATATAATCACTGTCAGTATCTTGAATATTTTAAAATTACTTCTCCACACACACGTTTACACTTGCACATCCATAGCTTTGTAAAGTTGGAACCAGAGTATAAAATGCAGTTTTGCCCTGACCAGTGTGCCTCAGTTAGCTGGGCGTTGTCCTGCAGAGTGAAAGGTAGCCAGTTTGATTCCCAGTCAGGGCATACGCCTGGGCTGCATGTTTGATCCCTGGCCAGGGTGCATACAAGAGACAACTGATCAATGTTCCTCTCTCACACTGATGTCTCTCCCTCTCTTTCCCCTCCTTTCCCCTCTGTCTAAAAATAAACAAATAAAATCCTTTTCTGAAAGTGCAGTTTTGTCACATTCTTCCTTTCACTTAACTATGTGTATAGCTCTACAGTTTCATTTTAATGGTTGTATGAGAAACCTTAATTAATATGCTGCATCCTAAGCTTTCATATGCTGTATGAATAAGCCTTAATATAGTAAGCCAGATCCTGGCTGATGGATAAGTGTTCCTAGTTTTTTGCTAAGTTGGGAGGTTATTTCCTGCTTCAAGGAGAGAGGTCATCTAGGTCACCCTTGGGAGGCTGAATCATCCCTGGAAACTAAAAGTAACTTGCTTCCTCCAAAGTGGTGAGGAGGGTGATTGTCGGGTGAAGTCTCCTGCAAAGTGAGTGGGTGGGTGGATGGTGCTACTCTCTCCTCTGGGAAAGTGAATATAAAGGGACCTTTGGTTTGCCAGAGAAGCTGCCATACTCCAGGAGGAGGCTTCAAGGAGAGGTCAGGGACTGGAGCCCATCTGACTCTGGCAGACTTCCAACTCATCTTGCAAACCTGCCCCGGCAGTGCCCATAGCAATACCAAGAACTGAGGACCAGATTAGCCTCTGCTCCAGGACTCAGCTCACCCAGGCCAGCTGCTGCTCTCTGGCCGGGACTCCACTCCTGGCCCTAGTGAGAGACATGGCTGCCTAATTCCTTTGTCACTAAATGAAGCCAAATGTTCATTTATTTCTGGATTCTGGGTACAGATCTCAGATTCTGGTTATAGATTAACCCACTGCTTCTGTGTCACCAACGCTTCCCCTCACAACTGTGGTAAGACATAGCATCATCAATTCATTCCCATGGGTGCTACATGAGGTGGGGACTGGGGTGCTGTAGCATCTACCCACAGTCTGGGGACAGCATGTGATACAAAAGTACCACCACCTCCACCTCCAGCTGAGGAAGTAGGGAGATGACAGTGCAATAATTACATATGTCTTTACATACTTATCCAATTATCTCCTTCATATAAACTCCTCTAAGTGGAATTGCTGGGTCTGTGGGAAAATGCTAAACAAATCTTATAGTGAAGCTGGGCGGTGCCTGGGAGGGACCAGCTGGCCAACTGCTGAGAACTTTCATGGGGTAGCAACGTGTTACAAAAGTAGCTGCTGTCTGGGGTCCAGTCTCAAAAGTTCAGAAACTTGATACCATCAGGGTCCCAGAGTTAATGGGACTTGGAAAGCTGACTCCCTAGGAGGAGACTGGAGGGGATAAAGCAGAATGCTAAATCATTAGTTTATCATGACATTATGAATGTTGCGGCAGCAGGCATTTGAGTTAGCCTGACGAGCCTGCCCTTTCTCCCTGTGGGAAGCCAAACCACAATGAGGAGACTAATGGTAGCCCTAGAATAGAGTAAGGAGAGTCAGTTTGGTAATCTGAATGGTGGCCTGCTGCATCCACTACCCAACCAGGGTGACATACATCTCTCCGGTGATAGAGGCTACGTAGGGAAGCCAGGTGAGTTAAAAGTACAGACACTGCTCTGTGGCAAGGGTGAACCCTAATCCATTCTCTTCACAGACTTCCTTCTATTTGGAGGCCTGACAGACCTTGCAGACTCAGTCACAGCTTTTCTTAAAGATAGAGAGGGTGCAGATGGTTCAAATGACACCATCGGGCCTTATTTTTTAATAGCCTGTCCTCACTCACTTTCCTATTCATTGGTTCATTTATTTACCTATTTACCAAATAATGATTGAGCACCAGTCAGGCCCTGGAGAAACAGCAGTGAGCAAAATAGACACAATTCCTGCTCTCATGGGGCTTGCATTCTATAGGGGAGAAAGTTAATCTAAATATACAATAACCAAAATAAATACACTAAATATATAAGACAATTGCTAGCTACAAAAACCTATTTAGGTTTTTTATATAAAATATTAGATGGTAATATTTATTATGAATAAAAATTAAGCAGGATAAAGGGTTAGAAAGTAATAGAGTATAAATGGGGAACTTATATGATGATCTGGGAAGGTCTTTTTGATAAGGAGACATTTGAACAAAGACTCAACTATACAGATATCTGGAGGTATTCCAGGTAGGGGAACAGCATATGCAAAGGCTCTGAGGTCAGCACACACTTGGAACAGCAGACATCAATGTGGCTAAAGTATATAAGCAAGGAAAGAAATGGGGGCAATTGGGGTCAGAGAAGTAAAGAATTGGGGGAATCAGACCGTGTAGGCTTTGCAGGACTGCATTGTAAGAAATGAATTTTGTTCTGGATATCAGGAGCCACCAAAGAGTTAGACTTACCTTTTACAAAGGGTCTGGCTGCTGAGTGGTGAATAAATGAATTATTCTAATCTGTCAAAAGTAGAGCCATTAGGAAAGGGACCATGGAGATCTAGCAAGACTCTTACTACTCAAAATGTGGCCCACTGCCCAGAAGAATAGGCATCACCTGGACCTTGTTAGACATGAAGAATCTTGGTTCCCACCCCAGACCTCCGGATTCAGAATCTGCGTTTCACAAGACCCCCAGGTGACCTGGGCTCGCATGGATATGTGAGCAGCGCTGGCCTAGCCCAAACCCTTCGTTTCACATGTGATGAAACCAAGTGTCAGTCTGAAGAAGTGACTTGCTTATAATCACATGGTCGAGTTCAAAACAGGGCCAAGGCTAGGGCCCAGGTCCCCTGACTTCAGTGAGCCTGCTTGCTGTGGCCTCTTGCGGTCATGAGGCTAATAGTTTATAATATCCATTCATTCAATCAATCAGCCAACAATTTACTGAAGCCTCATCCCATAATCATATATAATTATCTCATGAAAGAGTTTTACTGGTTAAGAACTCAAGAGCAAGTCAAGAGAAACTGATAAAAGACTAGGAAATGTGACTTAATTGACCACCTACACTGATTAAAAAATACAAAACAAAACGCTACCACCAGCAACATAGGCCTCAGTGGTGACATTTTCCCCCCATCCATCTCATTGTCTGCTAAGATTTGCTGGAAATGCCCAGGATGTTTATGTGTGGTGCCTCCCGAAATCTTTCTTCATCCAGAAGGGTGGGAAAAAGCACAAATTTCATTGTCTCCTCAGCAGAAAATCCCCTATGGCCTGAAGAAATAAAAAAAAAAAAAAATCTCTCTGTGGGTACCACCCCAGGATCTTGGAGATTAGACATTGGAACCCAGGTCATGTCCCAAAAGGGAAGAGTCAAGATAGGAAGGACTCTATTTTAAGGGATTGATAGGGTGAATGGCTGGAAGTTTCTACAATGGAAAAAAAAGGCGGGGTTATCATCTCTGTCATTGCTATTATTGTTGTTGTTATCAAAAACTTGTAAATAGTGCTCTTAAATTATTGTCCTTTTAGAACAATAAAGGAGATAATGGAGACTCTGAGTGCATTTGCAGACCCAACGGGAATATTGCTATTCTCCCGCGGTTTTGCTTTAAGAAAATTGGACCAGCACTAACCGTTAGAATTGGGGCAATTTCAGGGGCAGGGCTACATGTATTGTTTGGAGACTAGAGAGGGTCAGGGGGCCCTTTAAAGAAATGGTGCTGGTAGAGTGAGAAGGGCCCTTCTGAGAGGAGAAACCCCACTCTCTGGAAGGCTGTGCAGGAGGTAGATGGCAGGAGAGAGCGTGAGGGAAGGAAGGGGCAGGTGAGGTAGATGGGAGACACTGTGGAATTAGACTTCTACAATAGGGCAGAAGGGAGGGCTCGAAGGTGTCTCTGAAAGATCAGTCCTGAGGGATTGGAGGAATTTTGGGGTAACCTGGAAAGGATTCAATTTCTGTATCAGTCAGGGTTGTTAGCTGCTGCTCACCCTCTTTTACCCCTTGTCCCAGGGTTCAGCATTCCACTAGCTTATGTATTTCTCACCCATTACTGTGAGATGTAGGTGGGGTTGGTGGGGCAGTGCTCCCACATAGCTGTCTTCCAGAGACATGGGCCTCCTGTCTGGGCCCATGTGGTAACTTCGCTGTCTTGGAATCCTTTGCCTCCAGCCAGATGGACAGAAAAGAAAGTAAAGCTTTTGTTTGCCACCATGAACTGGAAAGGACCTATAACTTTTGCTTGCTTCTGTTGGTGAGGATTTGTCACGTGGCCCCATCTAGCCTCCAGCGCCTGGGAAACCTAGCTTCACTGAGGACCCAAGAGGTGAGCCTGGCTAGGGAACACAGTCAGCACACTGCCAAGGGGTTGGCTCCCAGGAAGCTGGGGAGGCCGTGCTGCCCACACGTGTGGCTGCTCAGGCAGCTGGCCCCCTGGCAGGGTATTTGCCCTGTTAAAAACGGGGAGCTATTGGTGACCCTGAGTAGAAGGGAGTTTCCTTGGTGCCTCTGCTCCAAATCCCATCATGCTGCTCTATATGGACTGTCTCTGGTGAGCATTGGGTTTGCAGGTCACCAGGGACCACTGTGGCTCTCATACCCCACACCCCGTATAAATGGCAGAGACCTGTCCTTTGCTACTTATTGTGGTCAGGCTGTACAAACTGTAATGTTCCTTCCAACACTGAGATTTGATGACAAATATTCAAGACTTTGGATTCTCACCCTGTTTCTACCAGTACCTGATATCAGGGGAGTCCCTTCTCCCTGGGCCTTAGTTTTCCTAGCTGCAAAGGCAGAGGGTTGGCTCAGATGATCTTTAATGTTCTTTCAAAGCCTGAGAATCTATTTTCCCTTAGGCACTAGCTTGAACCAGCCGTTTCCATCTCTCCTGAGACCTTGGAAAGGACTGAGGCCTAAAAAACCTGGGGCCACTGCTGTGAGCTTTGGCCGTTATCTGATTCTGCTCAAAATATCGTAACAAAGTCAGGGACTCTTTCAGCTGGCCAGCCATTGGCATCGAGTAGCTGGCAACTATTCCAAACAAGTAGGATGTGAATGGGTAGAGGGAGAGCCCCAAGGGCCTGTGCCTGGGCCAGAAGTCAGATTTTAAGGCAGCAAAGTGTGCTGCCTGGCTGGACCTTGTGAGACCTGGGTGTAAGCAAGGCCCAGAGCACCCACAGATGTGAGACTAAGTACAATACATCAGTCTGGGTCCCAACAGGCAGCAGATGCACACTCAACAGTGTTTAACTGGGGGAAGGAGGCAGAATAAGAGCTCAGTGAAGGGGTTTATTACAACGGGGTGGCCAGAGTTAGGAATCTAACGTGAAATGGTGAGGCACCAGGGACTAGGATAAGGCCTAAAGGGCAAGAGGAGGAAATGTAGCTGGGGTCTGTGCAAGCTGGATCAGTGGGAGAGGGACCTGCCACAGGGGACAGGGACACAGAAGAATGTGACTGTGGCAGAGCACAGTAAAGCAGGAGCAAGGCAGCCTGAGTGAGAGGAGATGGAGTGCAGAACAAACACGTCAGCCTGGAATCTCCTGCCAGCAACTCCCACGGCTGAATGCAACAGGAAGTCAAAGGGACAAGGGCCGGGTGATGCAGTTATAGAGAACACAGAGCAGGTGAGCAGGGCAGAGATGGATGGCGGAGGCACACGGAGAATAACCAGGACACAAGTCTTGAGTGTCTCCTAGTCACCACTGTTTCTCCCCATGTCTGTGAGAACAGTGTGTGGCCGGAGCCGGGTGGTGTACTGCCATGAGATTTCCAGCCACGTGAGTGGTCAGCATCAGTAATGAAAATGGGGACATTGTCTGGTTTATATGACCATGTTCTCCCGCAATAATATCCAGTTACTTGACGCATCTTTCACAGTATCTGAAGAAGCCAGGTCAGATTCTCTGCATCTTTCATTTGAGATTCCTCTTAGATACAGATTTGGGCCCTGTTCTGCCTTTTTCCTAAGTGGTAACACTAGCTGCTCTGTCAGTCCTGTGAGAGTAGCAAGAGTGGGATAAATTTAGACCACAGAGTCATTGTGCTGGAGCCAATATTTTAAATACTTGATTTTTAACATGACCTTGACCTCTATGCCTTGCATAACCACATATCCCCTGTCCTCAGCTTGATGAGCTTCTCAGTCTCTCACCCCCATGCTCGCATGTGTCTCCCCACCCCTGCAGCTATGAACAGTTGGTGTGTACAGTGAGGATGGGTGTGGGGCTGCAATCAGTTCCCACTCCATCAGATACCATCCCTGTCAAAACAAAGTCAGCTATGTGGAAACCTCGCCGTTCCTCCTGCCTCCTTTCGGAATGCACTGTTCTGACTGCAAGGACAAAGCAGTAATTTATAAGCATGAGCTGGTACAGAAAACAAGACACAAAACCAAGAAAAGGAGTATGACATGGCATAGCATGACATCCAGAGCTGGAAAGAGGGAGACAAGGATGGAATCAGAAATAAGATGATGTTTTGAGATTAATACGCATGAGATACGAGAGCCAAGACCTTAGATTTTTTTTTTTTTTAATTTCTCTGCGTAGCCAAGTTAAGTATAGAATTACTGTCAATCGATTATTCTCCTCTGGCACTTTTAAAAGTCTTTAAACAAATGTGTTCGTGCATTGGCCGTCTTTTTTACTACTGTTTGGGAAGAGATATGGAAGGAGTTTTTGGTCTTTATAGTGTAATGTACTGGTTTCAAACTGTGGCTTGCAACACGTTAATAGGACATGAAATTAATTTAATGGAGTAGGGTCAACATTTTTCAAAAAAGGAAATAGATGGGTACTAGAAATATTGGGGGAACACTTTGTAAAGTATATGATTGCCTAACCATTATGCTGTACACCTGAAACCAATACAAAACAATATTGAAAGTAAACCATAACTGAAAAATAAAAAATAAAGAAAATGAACTGGGGTTAGAATTGAATATAAGCATCAGAGCATATTACACATAGTGAATTTAAAGAGTAGATGACACACACAGACATGTGTGCTGGGTGTTGAGTAGAAAGCACTCTTCACCTGGAACCTCAGGTACTGGAGTTGGCGGGGTACCAGGGCATGTGGGCACTCGTTCCAGCACAGCTATTAATCTTCTAAGTGGTCTCCTCTAGACAATTGTCCTCTCTAGCCATGGTATCCTCTAGTGCAGAGTGATACTTTTGGACTGAATGAACCCTAACAGCCTTACAATTTCCCTATTTCACACGAATTTATTGAGCTCCTACTAGTGCCTGGGACTGATGTGGACTCCAGCCAGCAGGGTCCGTGTGTTGTGGCAGTGACGAACAAATTCACACGGACTACAAAAGTCCTGTGGAGAAAAAGGGGTGGCATGGCCACCCTCTAAGTGAGAGGGAGGGCCCTGATCCCTGCCTGGACAGGCTTTTATTGCTTTTCTGGGTACATTACATGAGGATGGTCCTCATTTACTATGCACAGGTTCGCTTTAGGTGATTACCTTTTAAGGTAACAAAGGAGAGGAAGTTGCTAATTACTACAAAGAAAAGGGACATTTGCAAATGCAAGGGGAAAGGTGGTTGAACTGGTTACACTCCATACTTGGGAGGTTTAGCACAGATTTTAGGAAGTTATTTTAAAGATATGCAGTAAGCATTTGCTGCCTCAATTCAGGGTGAGAGAGTTTTAGCAAAAAGCAAGACTCAAAGAAGCCTAGGTACAGTGCAGGCCTGATTCCCCATGGGAAAACCAATCTGTGGGTTTGGGTCCTGTGTGCCGACTTGCTCCCTGACAGTTTTCCAAATCAAGGACTGGGCTTCATTCGCCACACCAAGTAGATAGGTTCTCTATAAAGGACTGGGGATTTAGGAGCAAACAAACAAAGACCTTGCCCTCACTGAGTTTATATTCTGGTGGGGGGATGATGACAACAAATAAATGAATAGATAAAATGCTGAGTGGTCATAAGTGCAATGAAGAACAACACAGCAGAATAAGGAGACAAGAGTAACCAAGGGTGGTGATGTTGTTTCAGATGCTATGGCCTAGGGAGGCCTCTCTGATAAGGAGATTATTTTAGTAGAAATATTAAGAAAACATGAAGGGATAAAGCCACACATATCTGGAGGAAGCATGAACTGCTTGCATTATTCAAGGAAGAGGCCAGAGGGATCAGAGCAGAGTGAGCCTGGGGCAGTGTCAGGAGAACAGGTCAGAGTGAGGGGACAGGCTCCTGGGGAAGAAGCCTGGAAGGGTTTTGACTTGATCATGTTGTAAAAAGATTCCTATGGACTGTAGAAGGTTAATGAAGAGGCTTCTACAATATTCCAGAATCAAGATGATGTCTTACTCTAGGGTGGTATAGAGAGAGGGGTGAGAGGAATTCTGAGTATATTTTGAAGGTGGAGAAAGTAGGATTTGCTGATGTTTATGAAGTGAGGGAGAGAGAGGAATGTAAGATAAGATCAATTCAAGTTTTGAGGCCTGAGCAGCTGGAAATAGTAAAGATGAGAGAAAAGACTTTGGGGAAAGAGGATGAGTAAAAGGTAGGGGAGGTCATGGCACTGGGGAATCTGAATCTGAAGAGAGGCCTTGGGAGTGGTCAGCACGTGGCGGTGCAGAAGGCCAGAGGACTGGCTCAGGTCACACGGGCAGTGAGTAGATACGGAGATGAGAGGAGGCCCCGGGACCGATCGCTGGGCCCGTCCAACAGAGAGAGGCCAGGAGGTGAGAAAGAACCAGTGAACATGATTTGACTCTGAGACTCTTTTTCAGAAGAGGTTGCTGAATGACAGCAGAAAAATCTGAAAAATGTGATTTTTGTTTGGGAATAATCAGTATGACTTTCCTATAAATCATTTCTAAAATTATCATTTCTGATTGCAGTAGTCCCCCTTCATCTGTGGTTTCATCTTCTTTTTCAAACTTTATTTATTTATTTTTATTTTTCAAGACTTTCTTTCTTTCTTTCTTTATTCCTTTATTTATTTATGTATTTTGAGAGAGAGGAAGGGAGGAAAAAAGAGAATGAGAGAAACATCGATGTGCGAGAGAAACATCCATCAGTTGCCTCTCACACACCCCTGACTGGGTACCTGGCCTGCAACCCAGGCACGTGCCCTGACCCAGAATTGAAGCAGACTAGCAACCCGACCTTTTAGTTTGGTTCGCAGGGCAACACCCAACACACTGAGCCACACTGATCAGGGCTGTGGTTCTACTTTCTGTGGTTTTAGTTACCCATATTCCACTGTAGTCTGAACTATTAAACAAAAAATTCCAGAAATAAACAATTCGTAAAACTTAAATTGCTTCCCATTCTGAGTGGCTTGATGAAATCATGTATTTTATCTCACATCACAAAAGGAAGAGTGAATACAGTATAATAAAACATTTTGTAAGAGACCCCATTCACATAACTTTTATAACAGTATGTTGTTATAATTGTCCTATTTTATTATTTGTTGTTAGTCTTTTACTGTGCCTGATTTATAAATTAAACTTTATCATAGGTATGTATGTATAGGAAAACATACAGTATACTCTCAAACCTCAGTACTACCTGAGGTTTCAAGCATCCCTGGGGGCCTTAGGATATAGCCCCACAGATGGGGGGACTGCTGTGCAATAATGTCATCTTGTACTAAGCTAGGTAGAGAATTGCTGGTGGGTTAAATGGAAATGTGTATCGATTAACTTGAGCTTTCTTGTAGTTTCTCGGTGTTGTGGAAAAAACAGGTAAATTAGAGCTTATTCGTTTTCAGCAACCAATTCAGACTGGTGCAAATTGATTTCCAGGGCTTCCGCAGGCCCAGTGCTCGGCAAGTCCTGCGCTCCTGGGAGGACAGCTGGGGAACGAGGACAGTTGGGTGAGGGGTTTCTTTTTTCTTTCCCTGAAGTTAAGAGAGATCAGCCTTGTGGTGAAGCTCTCAGCACACTCCTTCCCAATGCTTCTTCAGGCTTCAGGACCAACTCTCCAACCAGGGGCAGAAAACTTTCTGATAGAAGACACTTGAATATAAGCTGTGGCTTATTAAAATGTGTCCTTTTGAAAAAGGATTCCAAACTGCTATGTTCAGCAAAACACACGATGTTCCAGGGTGTGTCTTTCTGTTCGTGCAGGATTTTGATGGTAATTTATATCAACCGTTTGGATGCAGCAACAGTTGGAAGGTTGCAGTGGCCACAGTGAGATTAGAGGGGAGAACAGCAGACTGCTATATTAGGAGCAGCCACAAAAGGAACTAGCAATTGTTGCACCCCAGGAAAACTTACTGAACTGCACCTTCAACCATTGTCCTCTGCCCATTGGGCCCTCTTCTTTCTCCTGGGAACAATTTCTCTGATTCTATTGGGACTTCTCTGGGCACTCAAGTCAGGACCCTACACATTCCAGGAACAGGCCCTGGACTTTCACACTCTTTATTTTCACCCCTCCCCTCCACCCTTAGAGCACCAGCTCCTAAAATCACTACACTGGTGTGTAAGACAGATTTACTAGATTTGAAGGCTTACCACACAGTAGATTCGGTATGGTAAAATATTGTCTGAATCATGTACTTGTCAGGCTACGGAATGGGCAGGCTGCTCTTTGTCTCCCCAGCTCTGCTCTCCTAATCACCAGGGTGGAAAGAGAAGAGGGGAAGAGACCAGCACTGGGACCAATTGACAGCCTCTTACAAGGTCTGTTTTTGTTCCTGGCTACCCTGCTCTGGCTATGCATTATTTTTAAAAGTCCCTCCCTAGTTTCCTGCTGCCTGTAGTACAGGGACCAACCTTGTTGGCCTCTCATTCAAAGCCTCACACCATTTAGACTTTCCACAATAGTGAACCATATCCTCTTCAACATCCCCTGTGTGTGTGTGAGTGCACACACATTCTGACATTCTATTCACTGTGGTTGTAAGAACTCTACCCCCAAAGTCTTCCCACAACTCTGGGCCACTGTCCAAGTCTTTCCCTTGTCTTTGGCTTTCAAATCCATTCTTCCAAACCCTAAATTACCCTGTTCTCTGAACTGTCAGAACACTTTATGACTTGCCACAGTCTGCATGGCACTCAAGCTAGCTGTGTGGGCTTCTGTCCGCTCCTTCTCCCCGCCCCCGCCTACCACTGCTTGAATGCCCATACATACATGAAGCTGAGCTCCTTGAGAGCAAATTAGCTCTGGTAACAGTCATGTGGCAGGGGCTCAGGCACCTTCACAGAATACAGTTAAAGAAGACTGCCAACTCTAAGTAGTACTAGGCTAGCAGCTTCCATTGCATTTTTCCCTAATTTCTTGTGTGAGGAGTCCAAAATAGATGACATTTTGTATCTTCAGAAACAAAGAAAAACTGGCATATAATCTGGGCATTGGTCATATCAAATGCCTTCTAACTGTGGTTCCAGAAGATGGTGGCCAGACTCTCGATCAAGGCAGCTACTTTAGCACAGGCTTATGAAGGTATACTCCCCACACTCTCTTTGACTATGCAATTCTCTTGCCAGAAATGTATCCTAAGGAATGATTAAGTATACTCACACAGATTAACCACAAGGGGTAAAAACACTACATGCCCACCAGAAAGGATCAACTGAAAAATCGGGGTAAATCTGTGTGAGGAGAGTATACTGTACATCCAATAAAAGTCATATTCTAAAGGTATACTTATTGACGTGGAAAAATGTTCATAATTTTATTGTTAAATGAAAAAAACTTCAGGTTATGAAACGGAACATTACCACCTGATTTTTTATAATAAAAACCCACCATAGACATATACAGAGGATACAGGCTAGGAGGCTATGTATCAAAATGATTATGTCTGGATAATGGAAGAATGGCTAATATTCACTTGCTTCTTTTAGACAGTTTGTTTATTTCTACAGTGAACATGTGTTTCTTCATTAATACAGAGACTGGCATGAAATAGAGAAGCAACAGAGTTGTGGATAAGAGCATAAGTTCATTGGCATACAACCTGAATTGGATTTCATCTGTCAATAACTTGCTGTGTGATCCTGGAGTGAGTTCATTGACCTTTCTTCTTCTGTCAAATGTGTATGACAGCAGTGTCTACAGCAATTCTATTGAGAAAAGGAAGTCTCTTCAACACGTGGTGCTGGAACAACTGGACGTCCACATGCAAAGACATGAATCTAGACACAGACCTCATATCCTTCACAAAAATTAACTCAAAATGGATCGTGGACCTAAGTGTAAAACACAAAACTATTAAACTCTTAGAAGATAACATAGGAGAAGATTTAGATGACTTTGGCCATGGCCATGACTTTTTAGGTACAACACCAAAGGTACCATTCATGAAAGACACCATTGATAAACTGGATTTTATTAAAATTGAAAACTTCTGTTTTGTGAAAGACACTGTCAACACAATTAGAAGACAAGCTACAGAGTGAAAGAAAATATTTGAAAAAGACATATCTGATAAAGAACTATTATTCAAAATATACAAAGAACTCCTAAAACTCAACAATAAAAAAACAAACAACTTGATTAAGAAACAAACACATCACTGAATAAGATATACAGATGGCAAGTAGTCATATACAAAGATGCTCAACACTGTATGTTATTACATAATTGGAAGTTAAGACAACAATGACATACCACTATATACCTATTATTGACAGAATGGCCCAAATCCAAAACACTAACTCCAAATACTGGTGAGGAAGAGGAACAATAGAAACTCTTATTCATTCCTGGTGACAATACAAACTGGAAAAACCACTTTAGAAGACAGTGTGACATTTCTTACAAAACTAAATGTATTTTAACCGTTTGTTTTATTTAGCTCAGGCTGCCATAACAAAATACCATTGACAGGGTAGCTTAAACAATAGAAATTCAGTTCCTCACAGCTCTGGAAGCTGGAAGGTCCAAGATTAAGGTTCTAGATTATTTGGTTTCCTCTTGGTCTTTCTTCCTGGCTTGGAGAGGGCCATTTTCTCACTATGTCCCCACATGGCCACACTTTACATGGGAAGAGAGAGAGAAAGAATGGTCTATTTTTTTTTTATATAAAGACATTAATTCTATCCAATCAGGGCTCCCCACTTATGACTTTCTTTGACATTGATTACTTTCTTAGAGGCCTCATATCCAAATAAAGTCATGCTGAGGGGCAGGCAGGTAGGGCTTAACACATGAATTCAGAGGGACACAAACATTCAGTCCTTAACACTATACCACCCAGCAACTGTGGTCCTTGGTATTCACCCAAATGAATGAAAACTTATTCCCATACAAAAACCTGCACGCAGATGTTGATAGAAGCTTTATCGTAATTGCCAAAACTTTTGATATTATTCATTAGGTGAATGGATAAAGAAATTATGGCATGTCCAGATAATGCAATATTATTTAGCACTGAAAAGACATGAGCTATTGAGCCATGAAAAGACCTGGGGAAATGTAAATACATATTACTAAGTGAAAGAAGCCAACTTGAAAAGGCCACGTGTTGTATCATTTCAATTATATGACTTTCCAGAAAGGCAGAACTGTGGAGAGAGTAAAAGGATGAGTGGTTGCCTCTCCCCGTCTCTTTCTCCCTCCCTTTCCCTCTCTCTAGAAGGAAATAAATAAAATCTTTATTTAAAAAAAAAGAAAAATAAGTTGAGGTAGCAACACTGATATCAGACAAAATAGACTTAAAAACAAAGGCTATAATAAGAGAAAAGAACATTTCATAATGATAAAGGGGTCAATTCAACAAGAAGATATAACCTTTGTAAACATTTAGTCACCCCACATAGGAACAACTAAGTATAGAAAGAAAATATTGATGGATATAAAAGGAGAGATGGACAGTAACACAGTCATAATAGGGGACTTTTAACATCCCACCGACGTCAATGGATAGATTTTCGAGACAGAACATCAATAAGGAAACAGTGGCCACATGAGAACAGATTAATTTAATTGATATTTTTAGAGCATTTCACCCCAAAGCAGCAGAATATACATTCTTTTCAAGTGTCTTTTAGCAAAATACACTCAAGTTTCCTCATTTGGAGTCCATTATTATATTTCATGCCCATTGAGCCCTCACTGGATTTCCTTTTCCCATAAAATGTTCATTACTGAAGCATCCTTGGTACTATAATAAAATACATTAGAGTTACTTAAAAGGGTGTTTCCTTCTTTAGAGTTTTTTTACTCACAACACTTTGACACCAAATGTCTGAGTTTTCCCACACCATGAATCACTTCCCCAACTCCCTGGACACCAATGGGGTGTTCAGTTCCATTGTGACACTAACTACCCAGAGTTAGCATTGGACTGCACAAGTTTAAGGACTCGGCCCCACAAGACTGACCCACTTCAGGAAGTGTTGGGTCCCCAGGGTGCCCACGCTTCTGTTTGGCTTGGCTACAGAGTTGGGGTTCCCATACAGCTCCACTTCATGTTTTAAAAATCGCCGGAATGGCTCACAGAGTTCAGGAAACACTTCATTTACTTACTATGACTGGCTTATTATTTAAAAATGCTAATGAACAACTAGATGAAGAAGTACATAAAGTCCAGAGGATCCTGAGCACAGGGGCTTTTGTCCACTCCCAGCATGTGGATGTGTTTGCCAAACTGGATGGTCTCTGAGTCCTAGGCTTTAATGGAGGCTCCATTACGTAAGCCTAATTGATGGAATCATTTGGCCTTTGCTGATTAACTCAATCTCTAGCAACTCTTCCCACCCCGGAGCGGGGGGGGGGGGGGGGGGGTCCTGAAAATTCCAACCCTTTAATCACAGTATTGGTCTCTATGGCAATCAGCCCCACACAGAAGTTATCTAGGGGCCCAGTGGTCACCTTATTAACATAAACCCAGGTATGATTGAAAGGGCTTATTATGAATAAAAAACACTCTTCTCACTCAGGAAATTCCCAGGGTTTTAGAAGTTCTTGTGTCAGGAATAAGGTATGAAGACCAAATATATATATTTCTTATTACATCACAATATCACACCTTCCCCTTATTTGCTGAAAATAAGGAGTGAGTGCTATCTTTTATGAGTAGAGAATCCCCATTGAACATTTAGCGCTTGTCATTACTTTGCACTCCGTTGTTAGGTCAGGGACTCATATGAGAACCTACTTATAAACCACTGGCAATCTGAAAACACACATATGTACACACGTATATGTGGACAATTTTGCATGCAGTTGGAGGGGCTCACAGACAGCTGAAACTTGAAGTCTCAAAGTTAAGAAACCCTGCCCCCCTGTGTCCAGCAGACAAGTGTGTCTACAGAGAATTGTGACAAAATTCTATCACCTCTACATTATTAAGGGAAAGGAAGAGAAGTTATGAAATAAATTGTAATGAGGAATTTTTAAATAGATGCTGGAAAGGTGATAAGATTAATAATCACAAAAATGCCATATCTATACACCATAAAATGCTTTAAATTTGTAAGGGATTCATTCTCCATTTGTGTATATATTATGACATAGAGCTGAAAGTGGGGGGGAAGCGCGGGCCCTCCTCATTCTCCCCACCTTATACAGTTGGCCCTTGCTGGGTCAACTGTTTTTAAGACAGTAAGTGTTGTTCAGGGGCCTATGCCATGCCAGACACTGTGCTGGGCACCCAGCAGAGAGAATAGAGATCCAGAAGGCTCTTGCCCTGGAGGGAAGTTTATAACCTGGGGGCAGGGAGGGGGAGATGAAAGAGGAACAAACATATAAAAAGTATATATCACACTGACAAAAAGAATCAATGATGTGTTAAAACAGACTCATGGAAAAATTGTGGAGAAAAGAGGTAAAACTCTTTTTTGCCTGGGGGTAGAACTCGAAAGGAGCCCTGAAGAACAAGAATGTTCAGATGACATTTTCTTTTTTTTCCCTTCCAGGAAGAGAGAGAGATTTTCTGGGCCCCTCTACCCGCATCCCCTAGTCTTATCACCTGGGCTCTGGACCAGCTGTTTCACAGAGAAAAGGCCAAAGTACTGACGAACTTCTCTCCAGGAATAAATAGAAGTGGCTACCATGTGCCAGGAACTCTGCCAAGTGTTTTCCAACTGCTATCTCTAATTCTGACAACAACGAGAAGGTGGTGAGTGTTCTCCCCAGTTTACTGAGGAAATTGCGTTCAGAGCTGGAACTTGTCAGGGCCACACAGTGAGTAAGTGGCTAAGCCAGGACCGAAACCAACCCTGTCTATCTTCAAAATCCTCATTCTTTTCTCTTTGCTG
The DNA here is from genome assembly GCA_007922815.1 of Macrotus californicus. Lineage (NCBI taxonomy): Eukaryota > Metazoa > Chordata > Mammalia > Chiroptera > Phyllostomidae > Macrotus > Macrotus californicus. Next base: position 42,970 of record VMDR010004349.1, on the reverse strand, counting down.
CATGGCTTCTTTGGGCTAAGGCCCTGTGATGTCATTTGGCGCATTCAAACGCACACACGCCCCCTAGCAGACATTTAATACTTGATTAGTGAATAAATGTAAAGAAAAGGACAAGAGGCTAAATTTACCAGTGGGAGCAGCAACTAGGGAGGCTGTCCCTGTGCCCTCCAGAATGACTTCTCTTCCTTTCTACTACTCTATCAGCAGTCAGACCCCAGGGTACAGGGGAACACTCCCCGAACCCAAGAGAAATGGCCCCCTCTCTGCCGACGCGAACTCTCAAGCCTGAGTGGATCCATCAAGGGCTGCCTGAGGAGCAGACCCTGGGCTGGGTGCTGCTCCCTGGCGGGAGTAATACACACTGGAGTCCTTGTCATCAGAAAATGTCTAAATGTCTTTATTTTTGGTTTGGTTTTGTTTTTCTGTGGCTGCACTGTTTTTCTTTCTTTTGTTTATTTTACTACGGAAAACTACTATCGTAAACAAAAGGAGAGAGAATGGTACGATGAACCCCTCTGATCACATCGCCCAGTGATAACAATTAATAAGTCATGGCTAATCTTGTTTTATTGCTAACCCCTCCCTGGGTTATTCTGAGGCAGATGGCATCATCATGTCATTGTCACCCATAAAGATTTCAGCACAGTAGTCCCCACTCATCCTCGGTTTCAATTTCCACAGTTTCATGCTCACCATGGTCTGAAAATGAAGTGTTAAATGGAAAATTCTAGATATACACAATTCATAAGTTTTAAATTGCTCACTGTTCTAAGTAGTATGAGGAAAGCTCTTGCCATCTGGCTCCCTGCCACCCAGGATGTGAATCATCCCTTTGTCCAGTGCCTCCATGCTGTGTAGGCTACCCATCCATTAGTCACTTAGTAGCCACTGTAGTTATCGGATCAGCTGTGGAGGTCTTGTAGTGCTTGTGTTCAAGAGACTCTTGTTTTGCTTAATAATGGTCCCAAAGCACAAATGACTGGTGTTTCATCAGGAGGCACCTAATATCTAGCAGTATTTGACTATTTGTCTTTCAATAGCTTTTAATGATCAAAGTCCAAATCCATTACTTCACTAGGGCTTGCAGATCAGTGATAAATCCATCCTTCTATTCCCTTTCCATTTCATAGCTGGAATACATCAGAAAGAAGAGCTTTCCCTGATCACCCATGTGGTTAATCTAAGATATATTTTATCATTGGAAGGGTGAAATAATTACTTCTTCCTATTTACCAATTTTCAAAATACTGTAGTGAATGGATCTCCAGCACCAACCAAAGGGGACCAATACAATTTAATTTTTAAAAAAACATTATTATTAATTTATGGTTTAAAACCTATTTGGTGAGCTTCAATCCAGTGCAGTTATAATTCTTATTGAACTACGATGTCCCATCTTTGGACAGTGAGGGGCTCTTCAAGTCGACTCCTGCAGCTGTGTTTGAGGACAACCCAGGGCAAAGTTGGCCACCTCCCTTTTCATGTCACCCCATTGTCCCTGACGGATTGTTCACTATCTGGTGTGTAATGTGATGTTCCAGGCTCATCTTGAATATTTCCTTCCCAGGACTCCGGATCTGAAATCAGCCATTTTTTTCCAAGGAGATCTTGGTCTTTTTAATGAATGGCATTGAGAAACAACATTCAAGGTACAAGAAATTCTTGCTCCTGAATGGTTGGTGATTGCTAGATAATTTTTACAAGAAAACACATCATGAGTTCACACTGATATTTCTAGTTCAAATTCAGGACTAATGACTCCCTATTTAATTTTATTAATCTTACATCTATACCTTCCTCCTCTTGTGTCAAGAATCCCAGTCTTCAAAACAACCAGTGTGACTAATTATTCATTGCTTTATTCCACCACACATGATACAAAATGATCTGAGCATAACAATACCAACACAACCACATTTCACTTTTCACTACTGAAAACAGGTTAAGGTTTCTGTTTGGTTAGGTTGGGTTGGGCTTTTAGGGGATACCCCACCAGAGCTGTACAGTCAAAGTCCCGACTCCTAGGGTCTCTGAAATAATTCGTCATTCGTTGTTAAGCCACCAACTTGATAGCCAAGTTTATTTGTTCTGTTTTGTCAAATCTAAATTTGTTTCATGACTTTCTAATGTAGCTACAGACTTCCAAAAACAAATCTGCCAAATAAGATAGATTTAGAAAGGTCTGACTTTTATCCCAAGCTTCTCATTGTTTCCCGTCTTCTCCTATATATAACCTTTAAAAAATTTACAATCTACTCTTCTCATTTTTCTATAACTTAGTAAACATATATAATATATTCATATCTCTTCCTCAGTGATAGCATACTATAATAATTTTCTTTCTCTGGCATTTTACACATAATGATACATCCTGGTATCACTCCATACAATATAGAAATATCTTTCATTTCCTTTTCCAGCTACAGAGTACTCCATCATGTTGTGGCACCCTGCTTTATTTACCAGTTCTCTAGTATAGCCATTGCTGATTTCCAGTCTTTTGCTACTACTGATAGTGCTGCAATGAATAGCCTTGTGTACATTACTTAATTTTGAATTTTTTGACCATGTGTTTTTAGGATGGATTTCTAGAACTGAAACTTGAGTCAAAGGGTATAAACGTCTGTGTAAAATTGCTTGATAGTGCCACAATATCTAGGAAACTGATTTCTATTGTATATTGAATTACAATTGTAAAGATACAATGAAGGGGTTAGGACTTTGAAGGAGGAATCAAGACCTCCCTGAAGGGCTGACATCAGCCTCTTTGACGAGGGACCTACCTGGACAGGTGGTTTGTTCAGTGCTGCTGAAATGATCCTGGACCCACTGCTTTCATAGCCAAAGCCTGCCTCACCGGGTCGATAATAGGGAGTCAGTAGACAAAATCAGCCTCACAAAGTAAAATGTTCTAGACAACTTATTATTAACAAAGTTCAGTCAACTCTCCCTCAGGAAACTAATTGAGATCAGGAGTTGGCACCATGTGGTCTGCAGCTCTATGTTTGAAGAGGTCAACCCAGGGCAGAGCTGACCACCTGGAAAGATGGCAGTCCATATTTCTCTCAGAGCTGCTCTTTCAGCTCAGATGACATCCAGGACTTTTTGGAGACCCAGCAGCCTTTGTTTCTGAAACTCTCCCTTCAGCAGGGGTATGTCCACATCTGCTGCAGGCACTGTTACCATCTCTCATCCACTCCACCAGACTTTGCCACTGTCTGCCTGGAATTGTCACCACATGTGAAGAGACCTTGCTTTGAGTACAAAGCTGCAGGCTTCCTGAAGATGAGGGTCCCATCTGCATCACCACCCTGCACCCCATGGTCCCTGGGACTGAACAGCTGGGAGAACTAAAGCCATCTAAAATGGGAATGTCCAAGGCTTTTGTAAAGATTTACAGAGGCAGACTTGCGACATGAAGACCTCTGTGAAGTATGACGTGAAATACAATGATTGTTATTATTAGAGTAAGCACTTGACTAAGCAATTAACACAAGAGTAAACAAATGGTAACGTGGGAAAAAAATGTATGGGGAAAATAAGTGTTCCGGGAATTTAGATTCACGTGGAGGAGGGGCCACTGAAGAAGGAAGACTGGAGGATGAGAGGATTTGCTCTGTTGGCATAGGGGGATGGGAGCGGGGAAAATTTCCAGGAAGGGAAAAGTGAACTGGCAGTTCAACAACAAACACTGCTTGCCGCATGATCCTAGTTTGAGTCCTGTGCGGAAACTGTGAAAAATGGGGTCCAAAGGTAGCTGATATTGATCAGTCACTGAGCTGGGCAGTGGGATAAGCGCTTTACCTGGGCAGCCTCATTTAACCCTCACAACCACTCCATGGGGAGGTTGCTATGATGATCATCATCCACTAACAGATCAGGAAATTGGGACAGAGGTTGATTAACCCACCTGAAGGCTGGCAAGAGCCCCATCGTTCAAACTAGGACTTTGAATGCCCACAGGCAGAGAAGAGCCACAGGAGGTTTCTGAGCAGAGGAGTAACCTGGTCACCCTGGTGCTTCAGAAAAAAAGCAGTATGGTGTACTTTGGAACTTGGACTTTGGCACCAAACTTTCTGTTGTTTAAAAATTCCAGTTCTGCCACTTGCTCGCTGTACAATCTTGGACATATTCTTTGACTGCTCTATGCCTCAGTTTCCTCATCTATAAAATGGGGGTGATAAAAGCACTGGCTTTTAGGGCTTTTTGAGAAGCAAATGAGGTAATAAATGTAGAGCACTCAGCACAGTGATGGCACGCGTGACAGGGCTGTTAGCTCTGACCAGGAAGTTTGTTGTCTGCTTGGATGGATCAGAGAGAAGTCAGAGGCAGGGAGCCCACAGGACGCCTGGACTGAAGCAGTGCTGTCTAGGGTGACGGCAACTGGACGAGAGAGTGAGATACTTTAAAACAAGGTTCAATAGGACTTGTGAACTGGAAGTGTGGTATAAAGAGTAATATAACAGTTAATGGCTCTCTGATTCCCAGTGTTGCTCAATGGGAAGCAAAGGGCTTCTGAGAGCAGCAGAAAAACTAGGAAAGGAGCTAGTTTTGGGGGGCAAGAACTCATCTGGGGAAGGCATGGAGGGTGGTAAGAGGACCCTGGGTTCTACTGCCAGCTCTGCTACCAGCTGGCATATCACCTTGGCAAAAGCCTCCTTCCTTCTCTGGGCCTGTTTTCCTGACAGTAAAATGAAACTTTTACACTTGAGATCTCAAAGTTCCCAAGTTAGATATTTTCCAGTTTTGCCCTGGAGTGCCCTAAAGGGAGAATGATTCTGACAGCTTGGCTCTTAGGCTTTTTGAGGTTCAGGGGCAGGTGATAGGAGGGAGGCAGTATTATAACTATAGGGCCCGTCCCCTTATTTTTCTTCATGCCTACTGAAATGCTGTACCACGATCCCTGCAATAGCCTCCAAAACAGCCTATCCCGTAGATCCTGGCACCTGTCAGGAGATTCTGGGAACCCATGTCAGAGAAAGTTAATTTCAATGTTTAATTGATTTATTATTATTTTTTAAAGATTTTTTTAAATTTATTGTTTAGAGATAGGGAAAGGGAGGAGTGAGAGAGGGAGAGAAACAATAATTGGCTGCCTCTTGTGTGTCCCCAACCGGGCACCTGGCCCACAACCCAGGCACGTGCCTTGACCAGGAATTGAACTGGTGACCTCTTGATTTGCAGGAAGGTTCTCAACACACAGAGCCACAGCAGCCAGGGCTCAATGTTTATTTGATTTAGCTACACTCTCTTCCACTTGATTGGTTCCTGACTGGGCTTTGTTTTCCTATCAGATTAGAGAAGAAAGGGAAAGTTGTTTTTAAAGTTCACTGTCCTTAGCACTGGCATCAGAGACACCGCGACAGTGAAACTGGAGTCCTTGGTGGTGGCAGCAGCCCAAAAGAGCTTGAGCTTGTGTACCTGAGAGGGCAGAGCAGCACCTGCCCATGTGTGTGCCTGGAACTGGCCTTGCGCAGGTGCATGCCTAACGCCTTCCGCTCAGGATGGCTGTAGGAGAATGGGAGGGACTTTTCTGAAAAGAACTACATATTGAAATAGAGTTTCACATAAAAATAAAATACGATGACAAAACCGAGGCTGAACACTGAACATGTTGAATGCATTCAATCAACTTAGATAGAAATAGACACCTGAGGAGACATTTGTTTCAAATGCAATAGCACTTACAGACCATAGCAGGATAGCATTACAGAGAGGGTGCCCCCTCCTCCTTTTTTTAAAAAAAAGCTAGCATCTGTGCCTAAACCATTTCCTCAGGCTGTGACAATATTTAGAATTAAACTTAGGAATTAAAAATTAATTGTGCCATATCATGATTGAGAGTCATTTAAAAAACAAATTGGTTCTCAGACTTGATGACTGGAGGAAACTTTGACATTAAGCAGGCTTCTTTCAGTTTATACAGAATCTTTGGTGTCATTCATGTCAGTAAATATTTACTGGGCATTTAAATTGTTTTTATTTTAATTAAATTTATTGGGGTAACTTTTGTTAATAACATTATATAAATCTCAGGTATACAACTTTATAATACACCTGCTTTGTTCCCCATTGTGTGCTCGCCACCCAAAGTCTAGTCTCCTGTCACCAGGTAGTTGATCCTTTTACCCTCTTTGTCCTCCCCCCCCACAACACCCTTCCCCTCTGGTAACCACCATTCTCTTATCTATATGAGTTTGTCTATATGAGTTTGTTCATTTGTTGCTTTTTGTTTCAGATCTCACCCACGAATGAAATCATATGGTTCTTGTCTTTTTCATTCTGATTTATTTCACTTAACATGATACTCTCAAGATCTAATATTGTGTTAAATAAGATCCTGGTTGTCAAAAGTATTTTATACACTTTAAAATACTCTCCAAAGGTGTTATTGGTGTGTTTGGTGGATTCAGAGACTCCAAAAAATATCATGCCCCACATTTTTCAGATGGGGAAACTGAGGCCCTGAGAAGCAAAAACACTTACCAATCACCTTTCCCTATTTTAAATGATAGTGCCAGGCTCTGATGATTCAAACAGATAAGACATGCAGGTAACTGATAATCTAACTCAAGAGAGGGGACACTGAGAAATTAAACCCCTAATCCTTAATTTCTGTTTGTATCCAATACTTCATTTGAATAGCATGCCCTAGTGCTGCTTCTGAGGGTGAACTGGTGACCCAGGAGCCCGAGTCTCCCAAGCAAGGTTGGAGAGACAGTAGAGGAAACTAAATGAGAAGAGGGCACAGAAGTGACTGTATATAAAAGTATATTCATGGCTCCCTGGAGAGATAGTGGGCTGCTGAAGCCTGATAGTGTCTGAGACCGGAAGCAAGTGCAGAATCTCTAGGGGAAAGGCCTGGGAATCTGTTTTTAACCAGCAGGCACAGGTGACTTCAATGATCGGCCAAGTATCAAGACAGAGAACATAGGGAAAGACTGAGGGGTGGTGTGGGGAGAACATATCCTTTGCTTAAGTCATTCCACTGAAGTTGATCTCAGTGAAACAATCAGAAATATGGACAAAGGTCTATGTACTTCCCCAGAAGAATTATTTATAATTCCTTCTCCATTTTTCTCTCCACCCCTTGCAGTAGTCATATGAAATACTTGTAGTTCCCCTAAACCTGCTGCATCCTCTCTCATGGCCTTTATGTATATGCCTTTATATAGTATGGGGCTTTATATATAAGCTGCAACTTTGTATCTCCTTTCATTTTCATTCTTTACCATCCTTCCAGAGTCAGTTAAATGTCATTTCCTTCCAGAAGCATTTTCTGTCACTTAATATTTTTGTCCAAATTCATGTACAGAGGCCCAGACCCCAGTGCCCCAGAATATGACTGTGTTTGGAGATAGGGCTTTTTAAAGGAACGATTGTGTTAAAATGAGGCCCTTAGGGTCTGCTTTGATCCAACCTGAGAGTGGTGTCCTTATGCGAAGAGGAGATGTGGATGCACAGACACCAAGCACACAAGCGCACAGAGGGAGGGCCGTATGAGCCCACAGCGAGAAGGTGACCGTCTGCAAGTCAAAGAGAAGACCTCAGAAAAAACCACACCTGTTGACACCTCATCTTGGACTTCCAGCTTCTAGAATTGTGAGAAAATACATTTTCGTTGTTTGAGCCACCCCGTCTGTGGCACTTTATAACTTCTTTCCTCAGTGGGCTACTGAAACCCCTTGTGCCTCCTTTTATCACCTTATATTAATTACAGATGTCTGCTTCTGAGTCACTTTCCTTCTACCCTTTGAGTTCCTGGAGGTCTGGACTTACTCACGTTTGTTCCTCAAACACAGCCCAGTGCCGGCCTCTTGAACAGCAAGATTTCATTAAATGCAGAACTAATTTATTCATATAAATAAAAGCAGTATGCAATGTAAAATATAAACCAAGAGGAACAGGATAAGCAAATGATGACATATTCATATAACTAAAATAATGCTTACAATCAATTTTTAATAATGTGGGGAAAATGCATATGCTCTTATAGTAATAAAAAAGAGAGAGAACAGATTTACCTTCAGGATGAGCACATGTGTATTAAAATGAATCAAAAGTGACTAAAATATGCAAAATGTTCACAGTATTTCATGTGGGTAGTGGAACTATGGATGTTTGTCTTCATTCTCGCTTCCTATTTTGGACATTTCTACTTGTGATCTTTCCTATTAAAAGTCTTTCTTACATGCCCAAGAAGTCTCCACAACAATTTGTACTTACGTCCTTTGTTGCATCTCTTTCTGCATTTCAATTTCCCACTTTCTTATTTCTCTGTTTTGCTAGACTAGACTATAAGCTTTTGGAATGGAAGAAGTGCCAAATGTCCTATTGTTTCTCCTGTGCTTGGCTTATTCTAAAATGCACAGTAGGGATTCAGTAGATAGCTCTTTAATGAATGATGGCAATAACCACAAAAAAGGAAGGCTTTTTTTAAAGGGACCTCTCATTAAACCTCTTTTTTTATGTCTGATAATCCAGAAATATGTGAGCAGTAGCAATGGTTTGTCACTAGGAATGGAGACCAGTCATTGTTCAGGTAGTCTTGCACCAAAAAAGGGGATGAGATTGGCCCACAGGGAAGAGAGGAATTTTGATCTGAGAAAACTTTCTGAAAGGTCCAGGTGGGCAGTATGCTGAGGACAAAGAAAATAAACCTGGCCACATTTTGTTGAAATTTTTCAAACTCCTTTACCACTCAATGTATTTGTTCATCTACAACTTGAGGTCACAGTAAGATGATACACATATGTTTACAATGAGAAGTTGCTAGCAAAACACACAGTGTTTAGCTGCCACAAGCGGACACATTTTTCTCTCCTAACTTTAGTCTCAGTTTCTCTGGTGAAATTTAGCAATGAATACCCACATCCACACTTGGAGATGAAAGAGAACCCATCTCCATAAATACTAGGTCAGGGTCTCCTTCTAAAGCTTAAAAACTGCAGAGTGACTGGTTGTGGAACCCACTACAGAGCCCCACAGTGGAGTCAGCACCCTGGGTTCATATAAGCTTCGGTCACACACTCAGAATGAGATGAGACCCAGTGGTCCCAATGCAAAGGTAGAGATCTTAGAAAAATACAGCTGGAAGTCTTAGCTTGTGTGTAAATGTTCCTCTGTCTCATGTACATGCTGTTTTCTGATGTGCTTGGCTCTGGTAGCTAAGATTTTGGGCTATAAACTTAATCCTACAGACCTGAATTAATGCCTCTTAATTATGCCTGTAATGTAGTAAATCAACACATTATTAGGAAGTCATTCATGTATTAAATATTTAGAAACTTATTACAAGGGATTTGCAACATATAAGCCCTCAGGCTGGAAGTGGTGCTACTAATCTGTTCTGTGTACTGAGCAGAGCTAGCTGACATTGTGCAAAATAGTACTGATGAAATATATGAGCAGGTCCTATGCCTGTTCACATATTTCATCAAACCAAAAGCTTAAATCCAACCTTTTAAGTAACGAAAACACCCAGTATAATCTCCCACCCCAATTTTCCTATGTTAACTTTTTTTCCTCTTTAGTAAGACTTTGATTGAAATTAAATCCTAATTTGCAGAGAGCAAAAATTTCCAGGATTGAGTACCTTCTCTGTGCCATGCACTGCTCTGGGCACTTGAAATATATCAGCAGATACAACAAAGATACGTTGCGCAGTTTATAGTCCAATGAGGAAAGTTAACAATAAAGAAAAGTAGAATAAATAAGAAAATTGTATAGGGTGTTGGAAGGTGACGGGCGATATGGAAAAAATAAACAATACCAAGTATTGTTCGGGGTGGTGGTAGAGGGAGCTGCAGTATTAAACAGGTGGTCAGTCACATGGAGAGACCTGAGCAGGCATGAAGAAGGTGAGGCAGTTAGCCAAGCAAGTACTTGGAGGAAGGGCACTGCAAGAAGGACCAGCAGAGCAAAGGCCCTAATGTCATATGTGCTGCTTGTGACAGAAGAACCCCAAGGAGACCATGTGGCAGGTGAGGAGTAAGCCAGGTAATATAGTAGAGGGGACATCAGATAAGGAAAGGGGAGAGGAAACAGGTCCAGTTGGCTGTGTAGCCTGCATAAGGATGTTTGTTGGCTTTTCAAGTCTACACTGAAACTGGGGGAGGTCAAGTAACTGGCAGACAAGGCCCCTTGCTTGAATAAGCAGAGTGGAAACCTGGGAGTCAGATCTGGACTTTACCTCCGCCTCTGCCACTGTTAATTGTCTGACCTTGGACAGGCCTGTTTCAGAGCTTTTGTCTTCAAGGTTGAATCAGATCATTCTTTAGGCTTCTTTCAGTTCTAAGATCCTATGACTTCAGGCAGCCATCTCCAACATGTGATTTGAGCAGCAGGGAAATATTTAGAAGTCCAAAATTCTCATGTGTCCGCAGCCACAAAACCTAAAATCTCCAGACGAGGCTTCAGGCTGTCTGGAGTCACGGGGCCCTTTTAAAAAATTGGGCAAAAGCTACAGAACTTCTCTTTAGAAAAAAGCAGAGCTACAACCACACACAGGATGTTGCCCACTGCTGAGGGGAGTTTGTGGGGTCCTGGAAGCATAACCATGAACCCCCCCCCCACCCAAAGGGACCTGTGGGTTCCTCTTTAAGAATCAGTGCATTAAAGCTTGTTAAGTTTTCCTCAACCTTTCATTATGAAAATATTTCACGTCTTCAGAGAAATTGAAAGAATAGCATAAACTTCTATACATGTCCCATTAAAATTCTTAAAAAATAGGTTAATATTTTACCATTTATTCTATCTTTATTGTTTTGTTGTTGATACATTTGAAAGTTGCAGATATCATGACGCTTTATCCCCAAATACCTTCTGCAAGTGTCTCAAGAACAAGCAAAGTCTCCTAAGATACCACAATACCATGATCGCATCTAAGAAAACTAAAACTGATTCACAGTCTCATATCCAACCTAAATTCAAAGTGTCCTTAATTCTAAAAATCCCTTTTACATGTTATTGGGATTCCAATCAAGGTTCCCACACATGGTGTTTGATTGTTGTGTTTTTTGGCTGATTTTATTCTAACGTAATTCCTACATGTTTTTGTTTTTTTTTAATGTTTGTTTTCAAGATAGTGACGTTTTTGAAGAGTTCAGGCCACATTTGTCTTGTGGAATGTTCCCACTTCTGGATTTGATTGGTTATTTCCTATTAGTGTCTAACTCATTCCTCTATCCCCTGTATTCCCTGTAAACAGGAAGTTAGCTCTAGTTGAAAATTATGAGTTTTACTTAGATTAAAGTACAGTGTAATCTGGGAAAGGGTAATCCTTTTTCTAGATATTGACTAGATTAAACGTCATTTTAGATGTTGGTAATTTAAAAGATCATCTTTATCCTTGAGAGTCCATCCCTAACGTTTACCCACCTAGGAGGGGTACATGGTTATAATGAGGGGGGAGATAGGCAAGCTTTCCACAGCAGGGAGAGGAGCAGCACTGAATTTGCAGTTTAGACCTGAAGTTGATCTTTTTCACTACAGGGCCCTCAGTTTCCTCATCTATAAATTGGAGTAATAATAATTTCTTCTTTAATGGAATTGTTAGGCTCAAATGAAATAATGGATCAGAAAATTCTTTCCTTATAAAATGAGGTCTACATGGAAGCATCTCTGCTTCAGGGACTGACACCAAGTGCCAAGATGTCCTTGATTCATCTCAAGTGAACAAAGTATGAATCTATCCATCCATCCATCCATCCATCCATCCATCCATCCATCCATCCATCATGGTGAATTCCTGACACTCCTCAAGAGTTACTGGAAAGAATGATGAGGGTTAGTTACTCAGTGATGGTTTAATGCAGAGGTTCTCAGTCAGGAGCAATTTTGTTCTCCAGGGGACATTTGGCAATGTCTGAATACATTTTTGGTTGTTAAACTGGGAGGCTTCTACTGTATCTACTGAATGGAGGCCAAGACGCTGCTAAATATCCTACAACATAGAGGAAAGTCTCCTCCTACACTCCAGCCCCCAAAAGAATTATCCAGCTCAAAATGTCAATAGTGCCGATGTAGAGAAACTTTGATTTGATTTAATGTGAGGCACAATTAAATATTGAACCTTAGTCCAAAATCCCAGACCAATTTTTCAAATAAATATTGGGATTTGGGGAAACTTACACCAAAATTCCATGCCATAAAATAGCGAATTATGAATATAAAAATAAAAACAGAAAGAAAAAGTGGTGACACAACTATGTTAAAATCATTTCAGTCAACATAGTTGCTTTGGTTCAACTGAGCTTTCTCCAAGACTAAAAGGAAATTCCAATCAGTTCTATAGCTTTGATTATCAGAAAGCACAATTCTTAAGGGATATTGCTTTTCCTAAAGTAAATTGCAACATAAAATTTTCATAAAGTATTTTATATACAAGGAATAATGAGCGATGTGATGGTGTGATAGGCAATATTTTCAGTACTTGCACAAAAAATTTAGAAGTTCCATATGGCTATTTATTACAGCAACTTATATAAGAACTATAGTAAAAATATTCAGATGAAATGCTGTTAGAGGGATTCTGTGAGGCACTAGATTAACATGATTTCATTTGAAGCCTTCTGGTGGTACAATTTGTTGAAAACATTAAATTATGGTACATGGAGAAATATAAGGTTTAAGTGAAGGCCCAATTGAACTATGGCCTGGAGCCTTTAGGTTATGTAAAACTCTTTGTAATTATAGTATTTTTAAAAATAACGTTACGGGGTATATTATTCACATACAATTAAAAAATCACCTTTAAAAAAAAAGATTTTATTTATTTATTTTGAGAGAGGGGAAGGCAAGAAGTAAGAGAGGGAAAGAAAAATTGATGTGTGAGAGAAACATCAATCAGTTGCCTCTCACACACGGCCCAACCAGGAATCAGCTCGCAATCCAGGCATGTGCCCTGACCCAGAATCAAACCAGCAACCTTTCACTTTGTGGGATGACGCTCAACCAACCGAGCCATGCTGGTCAGGGCAAAGAAGTCACCTTTTAAAGTATACAAGTCAGTGGTTCATAGAATATTCACAGAGCTGTACAGCCATTACCACTATGTAATTGCAGAATATTTTCATGACCTAAAAGGAAACCTTGCTCATTAGCAATCACTCATCTTCACACACTCCCCCATGCCCTACCCTAGCAAACACTAGTCTTACTTTCTGTCTCTGTGGGTTTTCCTATTCTGGACGTTTCATATCAGTGAAATGATACAATAAGTGGCCTTTAGTGGCTGGCTTGTTTTACTTAGTATAATGTTTTCAAGGTTCATCTATGTTGTAACATGTATCAGTATTTCATTTTTTTATTGCTAAATAATATTTTATTGTATGGACATACTACATGTTTTTTATTCATTTATCAGATGTTGGACATTTGGATGGTTTCCACTTTTTTGGTTATTACGAATAATGCTGCTAAGAACTTTGGCATGAATATTTTTATCATAAAAGGATATTGAATTTTGTCAAATACTTTTTCTACATCTATTAAGATGGTTCTTGTCTTTCATTTTATTAACATGGTATAATAAATTTACTGAATTTGATACATAAAATGAACCTTTACATTCCTGAGATAAATCCCACTTGGTCAGGATGAAAAATCCTTTTTATATGTAACCAGACTTGGTTTGCTAGTAGTTTGTTAAGAATTTTTGTGTGTAGATATATAAGGGATAGTGGTTTATAGTTTTCTTGCAATGTCTTTATTTTGGTTATCAGGTTAAAATTAGTTTCATAGAATGAGTTGGGAAGTGCTCTCTCCTATTTTATTTTTTTGGAAGAGTTTGTGAAGAATTGGTATACTTCTTTAATGTTTGTACAAGTCATCTGGTCCTGGGCTTTTCTCTGTGAGAAGTTTTTTAAAAATTATTAATTTGATCTCTTTACTTGTTATAAACATGTTTAGATTTTTATTTCTGCTCAAGTCAATTTTGATAGTTTGTGTCTTTCTAGGAAATACTCATTTTGTTTAGGTATTTAATCTGTTGGCATACAATTATTCATACCATCCCTTTACAATTTTTTCCTTTGAGATAAAAATGTCCTTTCTTTCATTCTTTCTTGTTTGTTTTTCTCTTTAAAAATTTTTATTTCTTCTTTTGTCTCTCTTTCATTCTTGATTTCAGTAATTTGAGTCCTCCCTCTTTTATTTTTGGTCACTTTAGCTAAAGATTTGTCAATATGGTCAAAATTTTCCAAGAATCAAGTTTTGGTTACATCTATTTTCTCTAATGTTTTTACATTCTCTATTCAATTTATTTCTACTCTAATCTTTATTATTTCTGTCCTTTGTAAATATACTATTAAATGTTTGCACAATATTCCATTATGTGGATGTGTTACAAATTACATTCCAATTTTGTTGGCTGTCTTTGGAGCTTTAGGTTTTCTCTTCTTTAATTTTTCCCCATTAAAAAGTATACTTAAGTGATCATCTCCATATAAGTATTTTCTCTCTTTTTTAAAGTATATTTTATTGATTAATTACTACAGGTGTTCCAATTTTTTCCCCTTTGCTCCCCTCTGGCCAGTACCCCACTTCCCTCCAGCAGTCCTCTTCTTAGTTCATGTCCTCAGGTTGTGCCCGTGAGTTCCTTGACTTCTCCATTTCCTATACTATTATTAACTTCCTCCTGCCTATTTTGTTCCTATGAATTATGTTTATTATGTTTCTTTTTTAATTAAATATACTTTTTTGATTATGCTATTACAGTTGTCCCATTTCCCCCCTTTATTCCTCTCCACCCTGCACACCCCCTCCCACCTGCATTCCCCACCTTTAGTTCATGTCCATGGGTCATACGTATAATTTCTTTGGCTTCTGCATTTCTTATACTGTTCTTAACCCCCGCCCCTTTCTATTTTCTGCCTGCCATTTATGCTACTTATTCTCTGTACCTTTTCCCCCTCTCTCCCCCTCCCACTCCCCCACTGATAACCCTCCATGTGATCTCCATTTCTGTGATTCTGTTCCTGTTCTAGTTGTTTGCTTAGTTCATTTTCATTTTTGTTTTTTAGGTTCGGTTGTTGATAGTTGTGAGTTTGTTGACATTTTACTGTTCATAGTTTTGATCTTCTTTTTCTTAGATAAGTCCCTTTAACATTTCACATAATAAGGGCTTGGTGATGATGAACTCCTTTAACTTGACCTTATCTGGGAAGCACTTTATCTGCCCTTCCATTCTAAATGATAGCTTTGTTGGATAGAATAATCTTGCATATAGGTCCTTGACTTTCATGATTTTGAATACTCCTTTCCAGCCCCTTCTTGCTTGCAAGGTGTCTTTTGAGAAATCAACTGACAGTCTTACGGGCACTCCTTTGTAGGTAACTGTCTCCTTTTCTCTTGCTGCTTTTAAGATTCTCTCCTTATCTTTAATCCTGGGTAATGTAATTATGATGTGCCTTGGTGTGTGTTTCCTTGGGACTCTCTGAGCTTCCTGAAAGTCTATTTCCTTTGCTGGATTGGGGAAGTTCTCCTTCACTATTTGTTCAAATAAGTTTTCCATTTCTTGCTCTTCTTCTTCTCGTTCTGACACCCCTATGATTCAGATGTTGGAACTTTTACAGTTGTCCCAGAGGTTCCTAAGCTTCTCCTCATTTTTTTAAAATTCTTGTGTCTTCATTGTGTTCTGGCTGAATGTTTCTTTCTTTCTTCTAGTCCACATCATTGATTTGAGTCCCAGTTTCCTTCCCATCACTGTTGGTTCCCTGAACGTATTCCTTTATTTCACTTAGCATAGCCTTCATGTTTTTCTCTAATTTGCGACCATACTCAACCAATTCTGTGAGCATCCTGATTACCAGTGTTTTGAACTGTGCATCTGATAGTTTGGCTATCTCTTCGTCACTTAGTTGTATTTTTTTCTGGAGCTTTGATCTGTTCTTTCATTTGGGCATTTTTTTTTTTTTTTTTTTTTTTTTTTTTTTTTTTTTTTTTTTTTTTTTTTGTCTCGGCTGCCTGCTATGTAGTAAGGGGCAGAGCCTTAGGTTTTCACCAGGGCGGGGCAACCATGTCGCTGTGTTGTGACGCTATTTGTGGGGGAGGGTCCGAGAGGGAACAATGCCACTTGCTCCACTCTCTGCAGGTTTTCCGTCACTTCCCTGGCTATCCACAAGCAAATTGGGCCCTTCTGGTGCTGATTCCTGGGTGGGTGGGTTGTGTACATTCTAAGACCCTGTGGGTCTCTCCAACAAACTCTCCTGTGAGGCTGGGAGTTTCTCCTGCTGCTCAACCCCCACAGGTGTTTTCAATCAGAGGTTTGAGGCTTTATTTCCCTGCACTGGAACCCTGGGTTGTGCGGTCTGTCTCACTCCCCAGTTATTCCTCCTGGTTTATCTGCACATGAATGTGGGACTACCTGCTCCGCAAGCCAACGCCTCACCGGGTCCACCAGCCACTGCCCCACTGTGAGTCCTTTCCACCCAGCTGCCCATCTCTGCCCCTCCTACTGGTCTGGATGAATGTTTCTTCTTTAACTCCTTGGTTGTCGGACTTCCATACAGTTCAGTTTTCTGTCAGTTCTGGTTGTTTTTTGTTTTTAAATTTGTTGTTGTCCTTCTTTTGGTTGTGCAAGGAGGCACAGTGTGTCAACCTACACCTCCATTTTGGCCGGAAATCCATGTTTTCTCTTTTTTTAAATTCTTGTATGGGGTAACAGAGAAGTGGCTTTGGAGGAACACCCTGGTCCTTCAACTTACCCGACTATACGACCTTGGACAAATCACTCATGTTTGGGTTTTTTCACCTGAAATGTGGGGATGTTAATCCTTTCCTAGGTACCTGGGCTATGTTACTAGGGTTCTATAATTAAAATATCTAGGACAGAGGATGCAAACATTTCTAAAAATGTGAATAATTTTAAATTAGCACTTCTAAGAAGAAATAGGAAAAGGAAATAAATATATGTATGGAAGGAGTTACTTCCAAACTTCTCAGATAGGTATTTGAAGGAGGTAATGATCTTTTTTATCTGTCAACATGACTACACGATATCTCCAGTTCTTCACTCAAACACCAATCTAAATATTGTTAAAAAAGTATTTTGTAGGGAAAAAGAAGGTATTTTGTAGATGTGGTTAAATACCATAATCGCTTGGCCATTATGGTATTTAATACTAGTTTAAGGGAGATTATCCTAAACAATGCGGAACTAATTCAATTATTTGAAAAGTGCAAAGAGTAAGCAGAGGCTTCCCTGAGGGAGAAATTCCATCTGAGAGTTCCGGTCTGCCTTTCTGAGGACCTGACCTGCGGATTTTTAGCTCCATAATCATAGAGGCCAGCGATTTTCAGCCTTTGTCATCTCGTGGCACTCATAAACTAATTACTAAAATTTGTGGCACACCACAAAATGTATATTTTTGCTGATTTGACAAAAAAGGTATAGTTTTGATTGAACTACAAAAGAAAAAGTAATTACCCTTTTTGCTTCAAAGTAACTTAAAAAATCAGGTGCCTATACTTGTATATAAGGATTTCTGGTGTCAAGAATTAACCCATCAGATGCAACCTTATTATGTGACATGACTAATAAGCAGCAACTCTATTATATAACCTATATATTTATGGTTCAGGACAGTGCATTCACACCAGAGGGCTATTGTTGTGTTGGCCATTGTCATTTTTTTTTATTCGACAATCTAAGGGAAAAGAGGTCAGTGACTAAACAGAGCTCCTGACTAAACAGTCAGGTATTTAAAAATTCTTATGGCACATAAGTTGAAAACTGCTGGTATAGACCAATTCCTTAAACTAAATCTCTTCTACTGATTCTACTTCCCTGATTGATCCCTGACTCTTACAAGGAGGACCAAATTTACTGAAAAAAAAAAAGGAAGCATTTTAAACTTCCTTCTCCTAACTTTATTAAAGCTGTAAGCTCATTTATTCAATATTTATTGAGTAGATACTGCTTGGCGGTTATTGTTGTAGTTGCTGGGGTTAGAGGAATGAATAATGTCAAGAAAGTTTCTGATTTCATGGAAGTCATGTAGCAACAATAACAGTCATTGCCATGTTGTGGGGGGATAAAAAAGATGAATATGACTCCACCTGCTCTCTGGCAGCCTGTAATTTGCTCTTCGAATATTTGAATTGGTATGGAGGGCGATGGAAGTAGGCATGATTTTTATTTGTAGAAACACATAATTTCTCATAAAAAGATAAAATCAAGTATTTCAGGAACCCAAAAAAGCTATTAGGTAACCCTTAAATATTTGAGATCTTTAAGTTTCCCAGTGTTCTTTAAATTTATGTATATTTTAAAAATTTATGTATATTTACTAAATTTATACATTTATTTAAAGATACCCTTTAAAGCACATAAGCTTAAAGGATGATAAAGGGAACTTTAAAGTCCTAAGAGGTTTCACTTTCAATGTCTTTGCTGGTGATATGAGCTATTTAAGTGCTTTTAAGAAGTTTAGAGACAAAGAACAACACGGGGAGAGTCAGATGTTTCTGGTGGTCTCTGAACTTGTTCTCTTTCACTTCCTGCCTGCAGCTGTTGGGAATTTGTAAACCTCACCCTGTTTGGACTCTGCTTCCTAGACTGGATTACGTTACAGGTAACCTCATGATGGAGGTATGTTTTGAATCAACTCACTTTTGAAATGTTTATGAAATAAATTCTTTGGCAGTGAGATTTCTACATGGGAGCGCAATCAGCATTGCCTTAATTTATCAATCCTGATGAGGCATTTTACTTTGAGTAAAGAAAAAAAAACCAATAGGAAGAGCAAATGGGTTCTTTTTCTTTACTACTACAAGGAAGCAACTATCTTTAGCTAACAGAAGATAACAAACAGCCTTCTGGTGATCTTGAGATATTGACCTGTGGTTCATAGTGCAATGAAAATCTATTGGCCTGAGTGAGGCAATCAGGAGCCTGTCAGACCTACAGGCATGTCACTGAGACCAATCTTTTTTGCTGCCAGAAAGTAAAGGAAATATTCAGCCACCTGTAGCTGGGTCTGTTCCTCTGGAAGCTGGAACTGCCAGATCCGAAAATAGGTCACAAGTGACTAGTAGTCCCTGAGAGGCTCACAGGAAGTAGCTGCAAAGGTCAGGGAAAGTTTTTAACGACTGTACACAAAGCCAGTGAGTGATAGGCTTTGAGGAGCTTCTCTGTTTGGTATCTGAGATTGCCACATGGCAGAGCTGACTGGGTGGAGATGAATGACAAGTTGGAGATGTGAACCTGCTACCTGAGCGCCATGGCAGAGGTACCTTTGTTCTGCTGCGTAACAACAAAACAAAACAAAACAAAACAAAGCAAAACAAAACAAGAAAAACCCATGTCTATCTTGCAGGACTCAAGGGATGATCATAAGGATCTACAGCATTAACTTGAGAAACCCCATACAATATCCCCAAGTGCAGTGTTAGGGTTGGGATGGACAGTCTCTGAAGTACTTCTAACCCTCAGATGTTGGGATCCCATAAGGTCAGATACATGTTTCTATTAATACACGTTTCCATGGATCATTTGTAACTGAAGTGTACACCTCAGTGCTATGTCACTGACACAATTGTTACAGAACAAATGTGAGGCTACAGTTACAATCTTGACATTATTTTTCACTTGTATTATTGGCCCAAAATGCAACTTCAGAGCCGGCTTGCATGTGGAGACTACTAGGCTCCTGATAATAACTATTGTCTCACTCCGTACAGACAGCAAGACATCATAGAGCAGAGGTCAGCCAACTCTTTCAAGGAAGGGCTAGACATAAATATTCTGAGCTTTGCAAGTCACATATGGTCTCTATTGCAACTACTCAACTGCCGTTGGAGCACAAAAGCAGCCATGACAACATGTAAATGAATAAGCGTGGCTGTTTTCCAATAAAACTATTTAAAAATTGGTGACTGGCCCTGGCTGGTGTAGCTCAGTGGATTGAGTGCCGGCCTACAAACCACAGGGTTGCTGGTTCGATTCCCAGTCAGGACACAGGCCTGGGTTGTGGGCCAGAACCCCAATTGGGGGCATGTGAAGGGCAACCACACACTGATGGTTTTCTCTCTCTCTTTCTATTTCCCTTCTCCTCTCTCTAAAAAATAAATAAATACAATTAAAAAAATAAAAATAGGTGACTGGTTTTGACTTGGGGCCCTAGAGGATAAAAGCATGGGTTTGGGAGCCTTAGTGACCTTAGAGAACTTTGTTGACTTCTCTGTGCTGTGGTCTTTCCATCTCTAAATTGATAATAGCACTTACCCCACAGTGTTGTTACAAAGGTTAAATAAGTACATTTGTAAAGTACTAAACAGTTTCTAGCAGGTAAGTGCTATATAAGTGTTTGTTAGATAATTAACCATTTTGTGAGGTAATATGATTCCCACTAAAATCGAGGTTCAAAAAAATTACTCCAAGAAGGCTAAGCCTTGAACCTCATTTCCCATCTCCAGTACAATTGCTCTTTACTCATCAGAGGTGAAACCGTCACATCTAAACCCTGGAAAATTCCCTGTAACAGCCTCTGAGTCCGGCCTTGCCCCTAAAGCCATCAGTTAAAGGGCTACCTACATTTCTCCTCTCCTCATCCCCACAAGCAGTTACTACAAGCAGCAGTGTGCTTGAACCAGACTGTGTCAGTTCATGAGAATAAATTGCTAAATTCTCAGGAATTTTGTGAGCAATTTAAACTGTTGTTAGCCTGAAATGGGCTGCAGTGGGAGTGTTTACACTATGAAATTAGCATGTGCTATAAATCATGGCTTTTTTCCTCTTGGAGAACCAGTTTACTGGCACACGATTGGCTATATGCCAACAGTGAACACTCCTCCAGGAGGGGCCCTGTGTCCTAAATGATGGTTGGTAAACAACATTCAGTGATGTACCATAACCTAGGGTACCCCAACCTGAGAAGAATGCTGTGCCCCCAGCTACTGCTTTGTTGAAGAGACAGAAAATTTTAAAAAATTACATTGCTTAGGAACAGAAACTACTCAGTGGTGCCCCAGGACTCTGATTTCAAGACATCTGACTCACAACTTGGCTCCCTGTTTCTGTTCTAACAGGGAGACAGGGAGAGAGACAGAGAGACAGAGAGAGACAGAGAGAGTGACACATGGAATTCAAGCTAAACAGGGACAGAATGGCTTAGGAGGAGCTAACGGAAAGTGAGAGCTTGTTAGGTAAACATCATAATAAAATAATTTTAGCCGTGGCTGGTGTGGCTCAGTGGATTGAGTGCTGGCCTGTGAACCAAAGGGTTGCTGGTTTGATTCCCACTCAGGGCACATGCCTGGGTTGTGGGCAAGGACCTCTGTAGGGGGCACACGAGAGGCAACTACACATTGATGTTCTCTCCCTCTCTTTCTTCTTCCCTTCCCCTCTCTCTAAAAATAAATAAATAAAATCTTTAAAATAATTTTAATGGCCACTTTTTCTAGGAAAGACAGCAAGTGCTGTGGATTTTTTTTAAGCTTTTCTTAAGGTGAAGTCTTTCTAATCTAAACACATGTCCTCTAACCTTTCATGGAAGCAGCAGAGGAAATACAAAAGAGGGCTGGAGTCGGTCAAAAGGACAATTAGACAAGTCACTTCCTCTTGTGAAGTTGTGAACTTCATTTTTCATCTCTATAAGATAGGAATCATAACCATTCCATTGCTAGTCTGACATAGTAGTTGTGAAAACCAGTGATAACTTGTTGTTCAGAGATTTGGCATATTTATTATGGAGTACCATCATAAATTAGGTTCTCTGCTAGGGGATGAGGATCCAGAGACTTGTGAGTTCAGTCCTTGCTCGTGAGGAACTCAGCCTATGGGTCCTTAAACAGGTAATCCAGGGTTTGGGTCCCAGTAGATGGATCCCTATGGCTTCATTTGGTTACATTGGTGAAGAATTTGGCCTTGAAGCCAAGTTGCCTGGGTTGAATCCTGGCTGTGCTGTTGTTTACTAGCTCTGTGATCTTGAATGAATTATGCAACATCTTTTTCTATTCCATAATATGGAATTTGAAGTTCTCATCATTTTCTTCTGTAAACATAGAAATAATAGTATTTACTTTTTAGAATTATTCTGACGATTTAATGATTTAATACATATATAATTTCCTCATCTGTAAAAAATATAGATAATAGTAACTGCTACTTTCAGTATTGGCTTGGTTGTGATGATTAAATCACACATAAAATAATCAGAACTGTAGAATAAAAACCATGAATATGACATAGACTAATGGAAGACACAGGTACTACACAGTGTTAATAAACAGATACTACTTATTCAAGGTTGTAAATGAAGTGAAAAGACACACAGCAGAGGGATTTTTAGTCTGGAAGTCAGGGAAAGTATTTGAAGGAGGTGATGTTTCAGATTGTAAATTTATTCATTCATTTATTCATTCGTCAGAGTACAAACATTTGAGAGTCAACCACATGCCTGGCTTTCTGGTGCTGGGCTCCGTGTCTGCCAGTAGCAGCAATGGGAAGGGGCTTGAGGAAAGGGAGAGGGGATGCTTTGTGTGCCCCTTCCCCAGAATTCCAAAAATCCTTCCCCTGTTTACAAAATGGAGAATTGATGCTTTTTAAAATCTTAATAAAGTGCCATGCAAACAGAGCCTGAAGACAAACACTTACTTCCTCTTCCAAAAAGATTGCCATTTTTAAGCCTCCTCTAGAAAAAACCTGGAGCTGCATCTAGTCCTGATCTTTACAGAGCTTGAAGTCTGAAGGGAGAGACAGGTGTTAAACACACACATAAACTCATAGGTATTTAAAATAGTGATAACTGTTATAAAGAAAATAAATGGTAATTAAAATAGTGATAATTATTATAAAGAAAATAGATGAGGGAGTGGGGGTTGCTGAGCGGAGGAGGGCAAAGGGGGGAAAATGGGGACAACTGTAATATCATAATCAATAAAATATAATTAAAAAAATAAAAAATAAAGAAAATAAATGGAAGTCATCAGAAAACAAAGAATAAGGTCTTGGGAAGGCCTTTTTCAAGATCTGGTGTATGAGCATTTTAGCCAAGAGTTGAAACATGTTAGAGTTAGTAAGGCAAGAAAAAAGGGAAGAGAAAAAAATGTTTCTTCAAAGGTCCTGAGGTAGGAAGAGCTGAAAGAAGGCCTCCTGTGTTTGGAATGAGGTGAGATAAGGAAGAAGGTCTGGGGTGGGAGGATGGTGGGGTGGAGTGCCAGTGAAGGGGGAAAGTGGCCAGGCCACATCCAACACTGGGCCTTGTAGGCCAAAGACGTTCACATTTTATTCTCAGTGAAATGGGAATCAATTGAAAGCCTTCACCAAGAGCTGTACTCCAAGTCACACTCAGTAATACACTCTGGCTGCTGTGTGAGAATGGATTGGAGGGAAAAGGGTAAAAGTGGGGAAATCAGTTGGGGTAAGGTAGTAGTTCTAGGTGAGAAATGAAGGCAGCTTGGCTTATGCTAGTGGCAGTAGAAATGAAGAGGTGTGGAAGGATTTAAAATGGATTTAGTATTGGGTTGGAAAGACTGACTCCCAAGTTTCCTAGTTGCTTTAGCAATTGGGTGAGAGACAGTGTGTTTTGCAAAGATTGAGAAGCTTTTGAAAGAAGATGGTTTGGAGAAGTAGGGCAAGGGTTTTGGATAAGTGAATTTATGAAGTAGTAGTGAGGCATCATGTGAAAGTGACAGGGAGATCTGGTCTATGGACTGACTGCAAAGAGAGACCTGGGCTGTGGGTATATGGTGGAGAGTTATTAACATTCATGCAGACATTAGCTACAGCCATGGTGGATGAGGTCAGCTGGGGCAGTGCATGTGAATCTGTGCTCTTATTCTTTTTGCAGTGGGTCCCAGACACCTTTAGAAAGCTGATGAAAGCTGTATTTCTTTCTTTAAAAGTAGTTGCATTCAAGCCCTGACCAGTGTGACTCAGTTGGTTGGGTGCCAAACTTCAAAGTGAAAGGTCACTGGTTCGATTTCCGGTCAGGGCACATGTCTGGGCTGTGGGTTTGATCTGGGCTGGGGTGTGTGTGAGAGGCAACCAATCAATGTTTCTCTCTCACATAGATGTTTCTTTCCCTCCCTTTCACCCTCCTTTACCCTCTCTCTAAGAGTAAATCAATAGAATCTTTAAAAAAGTATTTGCATTCAAGCTTAAGGAATTTATAGACCCCCTGAAGCCTATCCACAAGTCTTGTAAGATTTATAGACAACAAATTTAAAAAACAAAACAATAACACTGGCGTAGAGAGGGAAATGGACCCTGAATTGAGCCCTGGGGAATAATAGCACCATTTGGGGGACAGAGGAGGAGAAAGAATTCCAAAACAGAATTATCAAACTAACAGAAAAAGTGTTTCAAGAATGGGAACTAAATGCTGCTGAGAGGGCTAGAAAGATAAGGCCTGAAAAGTGTCCACTGGCCTTGGAAACAGTGGTGACCTATGAGAGGTACTTGCAAGGGGTTGGTGCTCTCTCAGGTGGAGGCATTGTCCCTCTGCAAAAACCTGAGGGAAAAAACACTGGATCCAGGTATGGGTGATTATGCATGTTTGTGGGTGTTCCCTTTTGATGGTAGGCAATTTTTCTTTTCAGTGAAATAGGAGGTAAGGTGATGGTGAGAGAGGAAATGACACAAGGATGGGGATTTTGAAGATGGAGGATGTTCGAAATAGTCTTTGTAGAAAGCAGAGTTAGAGTTTACTGGGAAGGCTGTTACCTCTCTGTTCTGTGTTAACTGGGAGGGTTGTGATCATGGGTTGGGTCTCAAAGAGTGAGTAGGATTAGAGGAGAGAAGGGAAGCCTGGCCCAGAATCATTGTGTGCAGAGAATCAATAAGCCTTCCAGAACTTCTCAGGACTTATTCCACTCTCTGTCTCTCCTTTTCTGGCTTCTGGTTTCTCCTCCTTTTCTAGCTCAGTTTTTTTCCAACAGCCTATAAACATGCTCAAGCTTTTCCCAGTGACTCAGCATCTCCTCTGT
Source organism: Macrotus californicus (assembly GCA_007922815.1). Classification (NCBI taxonomy): domain Eukaryota; kingdom Metazoa; phylum Chordata; class Mammalia; order Chiroptera; family Phyllostomidae; genus Macrotus; species Macrotus californicus. The sequence goes on along the minus strand of VMDR010004349.1, from coordinate 18,040 downwards.
GTCCAATTTTTCTTCTTTCCATACCTAAAACATCTGTAGGAGGGAATTTTTGAAAACATTCAATCACTCTTTTTCTTCCTATAGTTTTCCCTTGCCTTGGTGCATGCAACCTTATTCTGGGGATTTTTGCTGCCTCTTGAAGTCTGGGGCTCTCCATGGCCCTTTAGAATCCTGAAAGGTTGCTGCTGGATACATTGGAAGTACACATGCAGCCAGAAGCCAGGGGAACCTCTGCTGTATTTAAATAGGAGTACATTTTAGACAGTTTATTCAGAGGCTCAATGGAGAATGAGTTTGTCTGAAGGAGACTGTTAGGAGGCTGCTGCAACAGTTCAGGATGCAAAGGATGGTTGGAATGCATGCCAGTGGGCATGGAGGTAGGAATTTGAGGCTTATTAAGGAGGTGGAATGGATAGGTCTGGGTGATCATGTAAGGCAAAGGGCTGAATCAAGAATGACTCACTTCTTCCCCAGCTTTCTAATTCTGATGACTGTAGATGGTGGTGCCAATAGACTATGATGCCAACAGTTGAGGGAGGAACAACTATGGAGGTAGAGGATGAGTTCAGTTTTGGACATGCTGAGTTTGGGGTGCCCCTGTCATATCTAGATAGAACTGCCTGGCAGGCAGTTGGATATTTGGGTCTAACTTTTGTGGAAGAGGTCTGGGCCGGAGATTGCTGATTTGGTAGTTGAAACCATGAGGGTGGAGGTGATCCCCTGAGAGTGGAATGAGAAGAGCTGTGGGCATAAAGAGGAATCTTGAGTTTAAGGTGCAGATTCACAATTCGTATCACTTAAGGATGCTACCAAAGGAGGAAGAGGCCATATTTATTGAGAGGAGAGAATTGGGAGGCCCGTTTGCTAAGTGCTGAGAAATGAGGAAGTGGACACAGCCAAATTAGACCACTGGTTAAGAGGTTTGCATGAGAGGGAGAGAAACACTTGGAAGCTAACTGGAGAGGGCACTTTGAGTGGAAGGTTGGCTTGATAGCTCTGTTTTCAGGAATTGAGAAATTTGAGCTTGTTTAAAGGCTGAGGGGAGGCCCTGGCTGCATAGCTCAGTTGGTTAGAGCATCCTTTGATATGCCAAGGTTGTGGGCTCCAGAAACAACCAATAAATGCATAAATAAGTGGAACAGCAAATCGATGTTTCTCTCTCTCTCTCTCTCTCTCTCAAATCAATAAATAAAAATTAAAAATAAATAAATAAAGGCTGAGGTGAAATAGCCATGAGTGAAGGAGCTGGGAGAGGTGGAAGAGGGGGCTCTAGGAGCTCAACTTCAATGTAGACTTCTTACTTTGCCCAGCACTTCAACATCCCTTATCTTATTTGATGGTTTGAGCACCTTGTGAGATTTGAAACAAACGGTGAGACTGAGTCCAGGTGTTGGGAAGAGAGGTGTGGATCCAATTCCAGTTTAGGGTGGAGTCCATGCCACTACGCAGTCAATGCCACCACGCCTCGTGCACAAACACCGTCCAGATCTACACAATCTAGGGGACTAAGAGCAGTGTTTTCCTGGCTCCCCTTGAGGTGACAACGGTGCTACTGGACTCTGGGGGCAGTGTGCTGCCTCAGATAAGGTGTCACCATATGTTGAGGACCAGGGGTGGCAGACCTCAGAAGTGTTGCTAGATTTTATATATGAATCAGAGCTGGAATGCTCCCTGTCTCCGGGGAAGTGTCCCAGGTGGGTGGACCAGGGGCCATCTAGTGAGTCCTTTCCTATTCTCATGCTCAAGCAGCTAAGAATTCTGCTGGCGGCCACGTGGAATAACAATAATACAGATGGACTGGCCGCAAGACAAGGGCAAGATAGATTCAGAGCAGAAAGATGGCTGGAACCTCAGGCAGCAGGTGGCTGAGCACGCGCTTGCGTCGCAGAAGGAACGCCACAAAAACCGAACTCATGATTTGTATATCCGGCCGGGGCCCTGCCCGGAGATAAATCTGCAGAGGAAAGTATTTAATATGCATCCAGCACTGTTGGAAGAAACTCCTTCCCGCCGGAGACGATTTAGTGGGCGCGTGGGAGCTTTCACTTGGTATGCCTCCCAGTCCTCCGCCCGAGGCAGGCAGGGCGCGCCGAGCCGGTTGTCCGATGCTAATTATAGTAGTTTTCTGTTTGTTTCTGGAGGGCAGGCGCTGCTATTAAGGAATGAAAGAGACCTGGATCCGGTTTTCCCTCCATCACTCTAGCACAAGCTTCCTCCATGACCCCGACTCCGGCCAAGTCAAGTCTAGGCCTCCCACTGGGCCTCAGTTTCCCTGTTCATAAAACAAGCATTTGAACTATGATCTTTGCATGGCCAGGTGGCAGATTCCACCTCCTCCTCCCCCCCGCTCCCGCAAAAAGCCATCCTCTGTTAGGAACCCCGTTCAACACCCAGGTGTTTTGGAGTTCCCTCCCCTACCTTTTCTTTTCCTCGCCCGGTTGGGAGCCCCCAAAGAGGCGAGGGTGGGCGGGGGCCAGTCCCCATCGCTCCTCCCACCTCTGTTGGTCCCACCCCTCCCGGCGTCCCCGCCGCGCCCCTCCGCCCTCGGCGCTGGGTTGAGCTGTCACGTGACCTCACTTCCGGCGCGGGAGTCCCGAGCTTGGCGCGCGCTCCCCCGCCCTCAGGTTCTCCCTGTAGCGTGGTTCGGTCGTCTCAGCGGAGGGGAGGGGGGTATCCTACGTCGCCGGCGGTGGGAGGCCGTTCCAAGTGCAAACCGCCCCCCTCCCCTGCTCGCCGCCCCTTGCCGCCCTCCCTTGTTCTCGCTCTGCCTCGGCTGCACGCCGCCGGTGCGCAGAGTAGGAGAGCGCGGACGCCCCTGAGCCCGGCTCGGCCCGGGCCTCGCCCGGCGCCTGTCTCCCCTTTCCCAGAGCCGCAGTGCGCGGCGGCGGCGGCGGCAGCAGCGGCGCCTCGAGCCCGAGCGACCCGCGGCTGCCGGCGCCGGCCGCGGGCGATGGGGCTGGGCTGAGGCCAGGCGGCGCGGCAGCGGCCCGCAGCCCCGGCCCCGGGTGGCCCCTGGGCTGCTCCGGCCAGGAGGCCGCCAAGGAGACGGTGCGGCGGCGGCTGCGGGTGAGTGGCCTGGGCCTTCTCTGAGCGGTGGAGGGTAGGGCGAGCGGCGCGCGGAGCGGGTGGTGGGTGGCGGTGATGGGCAAGGTTGGAGGAGGCGGACGGTATTGTCGCGGCGGTGGGTACCGGGTGCGCCGCGGTCGGCCTCCTCGGCCGGATTCGGGCATCGCTGCACAGGGAGGGTGTGTGGAGTCGGGAGGGGACCTCTGAGAGCGCGGAATGTCTGGGACAGGTGAGGCGGGGAGGAGGGATCCACGTTGTCAGCGCGAAGGCCTGGTGTGGACATGCTGCCCGGCGGGAGGGCGACCGTGTACTGGGGGCTTGGGAGCGGGACGGTGCCCCAGCCCTGTTAGCACGGCCGGGAGATGGGGTGCCCGGAGGCAGGGGTGTTGGCAGGGCGCCCGCGGGCTTCTGCGGGTGCTGACGGACGGAGTCTCCAACGCCTCGGCCTCGGAGTGCCAGGGCTCCAGGCGGTGTCCGCGTCTTAGGGACGACGACGACGACGTGAGGCCCAGAGAGGAGGAATGACTTCTGCCTTGCCTGAGGCCTCTGGCTCGGACTCTCAGAGTGAGGGTTGGAAAACCGGGGCCCTTTCCTCCAGGGCGAAGGTGGCCACTCTCAGTGGCCGTCATGCCCTTCGCAAACTTCGGTTCTCGACCTCTTTTCTTGTGGGCGGGGGCGAGCAGCGAACCAGAGGGCGCTTGGCAGTGGCTTCCCAGTTTGTAGAGCCCTTGTGACAGGTGTTTATCTTTTCCTCTTTCCGTAGATCTGACAGAAACATCTTTGGATCTTGGTGTCTGGACATAGGAGGTATGAATCACTCACATAATTAGCTGCTTCTGATCGTCAGTGTCTTAGAGCTATATTTAGTGGTTATATTAGCGCAAAATGAATGGGTATGGGGTTGTAAACCTGGAGACAGAAACCGGTGTTTCCTACCCGCTCCTGAGCTAAACGAGTGGAACATTTGTGTGTGTGGTAACTGTTTTGTATCTGCGAGGCAAGAAGTTCGAGTTTTGAAGCGCAGGGACGTTCAAGATTACTGCCGAAGCATTGTCGCTCAAGTGGAGGTGTCCTGATTTGACTGTCTCTAGAAGGGCGGTTACATAGTGACAAGGGTCTGCCTTTGGTCAGAACTCAGTCTTTTCACGGAGCCACACGTGTTAATTTTGTTTCACTGGAATATAAGTGGCATTCTTCCCTCCGGAGGCTTGGTGCCTTGCTGAGTAGGCTACAGCTGCTAAAGTAAATGTTTGTGGGCATCCCGTTCTGGTGTAGCAACCCCTTTTAAAAGCAAATTAGTTCCTGGAAGTTGTTTGAAATAGTAAGCCTGGTCATTGTTATGGAAATTCGCTTTTGCTGCTCTCCTTGGTTTTGCAGTATCCATGTGACATCCTCAAGTGAGATTTTTGAACGTTGTTGGCGACAGTGTTTTGGGTCAAGGGATTGGGTAGAAAAAGTGATGACAGTGTTTGGTTGTCCCAATTTATAAGTAGTACAGTTATATATAAATAACAATATTAAGTAGCGGTTTATTTTGAAAATAAAGTTGAGAGTCTTCAATGTGAAGCAGTGTTTAAATTGTGTAGAAGGAGGGCTGATTTCTTTGTCCAGGCCAACCAGGAAGCTTTATTTGGGGAGCCTCTGGTAATTAAAATTTTAACATACAATTGATTTGAGATAAATAGTATAAATTTCTACATAGGAAAATGATTTTATAGTAGAGCAAAGTTCTATAAGCTTGAAAGTCTAAATAGTGTCTTCTGATGAGTTTTCTACTTGGTATTGCTTACTAGATATTAGAGTTAAAATACCTCTGTTCGTTTAGTTAGTTCTTAATAGTTCCCTCATTTAGGTAACATCAGTGTCCCATCTGTGTCATGTTTCCCGAATGGACTCTTTTGTGGGTAAGTGTTGGTAACTACAGCATATTGTAGTAGAAAAAGCACGGACTTGGGAATCAGATCTGAATTTGATTTCTGACTTTCTTAAATAGTTGTTTGACCTTGACCAGTGCTAATAGGTACTGAGCAGGCTTACTGCATACTAGGCTTTGAATTAAACACTTGATAGGAAGTGTCTCACTTAAACCCCATTTTACAGATAAGGCAGCTGAGGTTTAGAGATTCTAGGTTGCCCAGAGCCACACAGTTAATCTGGTAAACCTACAAATAGACATCTCTGGTCACATATAGTAAGTAAATGGCACACAGACTAATTTCTGAAATTCTGCGGCACACCAGAAAACGTTTTTTGCCGATCTGACAAAAACAACAGGTATAACTCTGATTTATTCGCACTGGACGGCTATTGTGTTGGCTGTTCTCATTTTTTAAATGTGACAATCTAAGGGAAGAGAGGTCAGTGCCCTGGACTGAATAGTCCGGTATTGCGTGTTCTAAAAATTCCTGTGGCACACCAGTACGCCTCTTGCAGCATACCAGTTGAAAATCGCTGCAGGAACAGAGCTAGGATTCTGGCCTTCTTCAAAGTCCCTTATACTTAAGTTGCTTAACTTCTCTGTTTTTCTTCCCTTTTTTTTGGTTAACAAAGAATATCAGAGAGTTTTGAGGATTAGCTGAGGACATATGTAAAGAAAGTAACAGTCTTCCTGTCACATAATAAGTAGTTCCTTTCACTCTTCCTTTCCATTTACTGAATCAGGCTGTGCTTGTATGGTGTGGTGGTTTTGTAACCACTGGGAATAAAAGGTTTTAAAATGTGAATATACTTTATTCCTAAGATTAGTAGCAGTCCTAGGAGATGAGCTATGATCAATGATATGGGGGCATCCTGTGAAACTTTGTCTTTATTCTGTATTTTTTCCAATAGTCTGGGTAATGGTGAAAATAAGAATTTGATGCTGAAAATGACAACAGGTGGTTGTGATTTCTAAAATCTTGGCAGCTTATCACTTCTTAAAGACAACACTCTTAAAACTCTTGAAACAGTTCACAGTGGTAAGCTAAAAGAAGACATGTAGTGTCTGACATCTACCTGATACGTCATCAGAATGTTTGTTCCAGCAACAGAATGTGTTCTGAATGTGCCATACAGCTTCTTGTTAAATCGGGATCCGAGAGAGCTGACAGGATGTAGTTTTTGGTTTTGGAACATAGTTTGTCTGTGTGAAGTGAAACTAACTGGCCTATGGAGAGAGTAAGTCTGTAGTTACCAGAACCATTTCCTAATACATTCATGTGGATAGTCCAGGAAACATGCAAAAACCAAGGAAATAATTGTTAAGAGTCTTATTTGAATTTTGTTGATCTTCATATTTTGAGAGTAAAGAAACAAGAAAGGATCTGAATTGGGTCATATATTTTGAGACTTAGGTGAAAAAGTAAAAGGTCCTGGGCATATTTAATCTAGAGAAAAACAGGTGGTATTTTATAAGATAGAATGTCCTGAAGTTAATGATAATTAGTAAGTATACAGGTTATGTGTTAAAAACATTTGTGTTGGTACGAGTAAAAATAGATGTAATGTGAAATGTCATGTAAAATGGTAACTAGAAAAAATGATCCCTGTTATAATAGGGAGTTAAAAAAGACTTTATAGTATATAATCAGTAAGAAGGGAAAAAATGGAATGAAGGAACGGGAGAGCTGTTCAAACAGTCAAATGTCTGAGAACGGGGAAGGGCGAGGATGGGGACTGGCGAAGTTTCCATAGAACACTGCTCCAGAGAGAACTAACCCAGCACCAGAGCTAGTAACATCTTTGACCCAAAGGCTCATATTGGGGCTTTGCTTCAACTGAGCTGGTAAGACATTAACTCAAATAGCAAACTTTTAAGACTGCCAAATTAAAAAAAAGGACTTAGGTGTCACCAAGGAAAGCGGCCATATTAGACCTGTGGAAACTGCTTCTCTGAAGCATGTTCCTGTCAAGGTACAGGTGAAAATGCATCTTTTGCCCCTTTCTGTCACCAAAGGCCACTAATACTAGTGTGAACTGAGAATGCACAAAGAAGTACCCTGTGTTTGAAGTCTGTTTATGTATATGAGATGGGATGAGTTATGATTAATCTCTTAATCAAAAATTCTCTTCTGTTGACTCGTACACTTATCCCCTATGGATCTTGCTTTGAAATGATCTGTTGACACTTGGATACTAGTAGGTAAGGAATTAAATTTCTGGAAAAGGGAGTTAACTGTCTAAAGTACAATTTCTTGACTACATGATGTAGAACTTGCTGATGTCTGTAGAATCTCAGAAATTTTAAATAGAAATATTTATCACTGTTGCTTTATATGAAAGACAGTTCTACCTCAGTGATAGCAAGCTAGTTGACTCTTATTTAATTTTTCTTATTTTTTCACAAAGGAATTTGTGAGTTGGGCATTGGAATGACGAGGTATGAGATTGGAAAATAATAATGCTGAATGGTCATAGATAGATCATAGACTAGTCCCTTCTTTTCACAGAAAAGGAAACTGATATCTGGGGAGGTAAGTGATGCTTCTACGGTGACTGGGGTTAGAAGCTTTATCTTAGTTGGGTATTCTTTCACCCTTGCCTTTATTCTGTGCTCTAGTGACGGCATGTCTCAAAACTCAGTGTGTGTGTGTGTTATTTTTTCCTACTGAGATCCAACTTTTTAGGGTTGCTTTTGATTACTTGACAGACTTCTATTACATTTTTAGTTTATTTTAAAGTAAGCTGTGGAATAGCTCCCACATATGTATCCCTCTTCTATTTTTTCTGGTTTTGTGAAATAGGTTGAAAAATATGTTACTAACTTACTTTGATATAAATGACAAGTGATTTGATTCCTAATTCTTTCTGACCTAAAGAGCTGAGTAAAGTCAAATCACCTTTTATGTGGGGGCTTTGGGCCTAAGTTCTCATTTAAGGTAAAAATCTTGTCAAAACTACTTTTGAAGAAGTCCTTTAGGAAGGCACCAGTTTGAAAAATGGTTAACTGATACAGTGTTTTTCAATTCTAACAGCCTGGTTTTCCTCCAGCTTTCAGAACAGGTTACTTTCTCAGTGAGCTGGATCATGACCAGCTGTGTGGGATAATGTTTGACAGGTGACTAGATCTTTAGATTGGCTGAGGAACAGCATGTTTATGGTCTCCGCTGCATGCCTACTTTGGTGCAAGGATGAAAGGCACCTGCCACCATTATTCAAAGTATGTTTCTCTCTTGCTTTTCTTTTTTCCTGCAGCACAGATAGTTGAATGGGTATAATTAAATGCATATACGATGCAACTCCACACTGTGAATAATGGAGAAGGAAATTAAGTATTTATGAAAATCTGCTATTTCCCAAGTCATACCACACAAAGAACCTAGTATAATTAAAAGACTAATTAATAAAACTGGGAATATTGGGGAAATATTAGTACTTTGTATAATTCTCAGTTGATACTCACCTACTTTCAGTGTTTTATCAGATTTGTCTTCCTTACTGCTTAGCAAAATCTGCATTATTTTAAAAGAACTATAGATGTTAATGTTCTTCCTGGAATTTAAAGTGTCTGAACCTAAACGTTCTTGGGATAGCACAGTAAGAAAACACCAGTCTTTAAAAAGACATTATGATAGCTAAAGATGCCCTGGGAGAGAGCATAGTGTATTGGTTAAAATACAGGCATCAGAGCCGTCGATAAGTCATTTTGAATTCCAGCCTCATCACTTACTAGCTGTGCAGTTTGGGTCAAGTCACTTAACAGTTGTTAGTTTTTTCATTTGCTGAATGGAGGTAATAAAACTTAGATCTGAGTATTGTGAGGATAAGAGGGCTCAGTAAATGTTCATTACTAGTTCATTACTAATTATTTGTTAGTAATATTTAACATAGTTAAAACAAGTTTGTGTGTGTGTGACAGAGAGAGAAGGAGAGAATTGGGGGGATACATTATAGAGGATTGATTTTTTTTCTTTTTTGTGGGGGGAGCAGCAGACAATAATGACACGGTGTTATATTCAGTCTTTTCATAGCAAAAATTCCATGACTTTGCATCTTTGGTAACAACATCCTAAAAAACTCAAGCTGCTAATCTTATGTATCTGTAGTGTACATTTTAATGTGTATTTTTGTCTTTCTCTGGGTGTGTTTGAGTTGTGTGTAGCAATCTCCTGCCTGCTCCCCCCGTCCTCCATCCTCTGTGTTACCCTTACCCATTGTCTCTCTCCCTCGCCACATTATAAAACTAAAAAACACGTTTAATTCTATGTATTCAATAGCATTTTATGTTCCTTATTTTCATTTAAAAATACCAATTAGTGAAATGGCTACATCTTTTTTTTTAAAAGAAGACTTGAAATTTTATTTTACTTCTGTGGCCTTTGGATTGATTTCTTTAAATGTGTGTTACTGGTTTTTCATAGACCAAATATTTTAAATTCATCTTTAGATTATGCTTTAGCTTTATAAGCCATTAGTTTTTTTTAAGCTCATTTATTATTAATTTTTAGTCCATGATTTCATAAAGTTTCTCTTTAAAAATTCTTTTTGCTTATGTCCCCAAACATAGAGGTGAAATCTTTATTTACATGCCAAATATTAAAAAGAGGTTTATTTTATATGTAGTACTTTACATTTTAGTTTAAAATGTAAGTAGCCTACTGTTGTCTGGGGTAGTTAATTATTTGAAAGACTAGAATAACCTAGCAAATTCTTAGTTAAAATTTTATTTCGTGGTTCTTTTTGACATGAAAATATGCTTCTTATAGTTATCACCACTGCCTTAGAGTCAGAGTTGATGAATAATTTTGAGCTAACCCATGGTTGTTTTCTGTTCAGTTTTTGGTAAGAAGAATAGAATAAACTGCTTCATTTAGTCAGTTCAAAAGCATCTTGATGTGTTCTTTTCCCTCAGTCCTTTCTTGTCTCCCTGGTGTAACTTGTTGTGAATGGCCCTCATGTTCCGTCAAAATTGGTGGCAATTACCAATTATTGTAATGCATAAAAGTTGTGATTTTATAGGTAGTAAGGAAGGATGTTTGGCTAGGGTCTTTTGGTTATGCCTTTAGGATTGTGTTGGCACCTCTAACTGTTAAATACTTTTTTAGTTCCTGTATATGCCGAGCACAGGGCTAAGACTGGGTATACGTGGCTGATGAATGAGCCCTCCCATCCTAGACACCATGCTGCAGCATCGCACTAGTCCGGAGAACATCACTTACATTGCATTCTTTGGACTGTGGCTCCTTGGCCTGGCCTTGGGTCTCTTTCAGTTGGAAGAAGTTCTGAGTCTTCATTGAGTACAGGTTAATCTATATATTTATCATATCAAATAAGGCCCTCCTCATAATCTGATTCTGCCCTGCCCCGACCCTTTTTAGCTCCATTTCCAGACTTTCCCCAGAGGCCAAGACAGTTTAAGTAACTTGTAGAAACATCAGTGTGTGGTTGCCTCTCGCATGTGCCCCCTACTGGGGACCGGGCACACAACCCAGGTGTGCCCTGACTGGGAATCAACTGGCGAACCCTTTGGTTCGCAGGCCTGTGCTCAATCCACTGGGCTACACCAGCCAAGTATTTCCCCTTTTTTTGACTGCTGCTTTGTCGGGTCTTAGATCAGGGGATAGTTATCTGAAGTTTTTTCTGTCCTCTCCCCTCCTCTCCCTCTCCTGTTCCTCTCCCTGCTGTCACGATACCTGTGTTATTGCAGCACTCAACCATTTTATTTGATACATGTTTGCTTACTTGCCTGATTCATCCATTAGCTCCTTGAGGTTAGAATTTTTATCTGTGTAATCTCCAGCATTTAATCTTTTATTTAATCTTTATTGTATTCATTTAATCTTTGTTGTATTTTTAATTTCTTTGTTTAATCTTTATTATATTTTTCCATTATCATTTAGTCCCTTTTTACTTTCCCCCCCCAGTAATCACCACACTGTTGCCCATGTCCATGAGTCCTTTCTCCTTTTTGCTCAATCCCTCCATCCCCTAATCCCCCAGCTGGCCCCCCAAGATGTTATTCTGCCCTCCACCTATGAGTCTGTCCCCACTTTCCCTGTTAGTTCATTAGATTCCATATATGAGTGAAATCATATGTTACTATCTTGCCCTGACTGACCTATTTCACCTAGTGTAATGTCCCTCGAGTCCATCCATATTGTTGCAAAGGGTAAAATTTTCTTCATTTTTACGGCTGAGTAGTATTGCATTGCATAAATGCCCCATAGTTGTTTTATCCACTTATGTACTGATAAACACTCGGGCTGCTTCCACATCTTCTTGGTGATTGTAAATAACGCTGCAATGAACATAGGGGTGTCATATTCTTTCGAATTAGTATTTTAGGTTCCTTTGGATAAATTCCCAGAAGTGGGATAGCTGGATCGAAAGGCAGATTCATTTTGAATTTTTTGAATTATCTCCATACTGCTTTCCATAGTGGGTGCACCAATCTGCATTCCCAGCAAGGCACTGTTTTAAGCTCATTGGTGAACATATTGGTGAGACTTTAATAATGAAAGATTGACTATAAATGGTGTCTACAACAAAAAGCTTTTCAATTCAAGAAGAACAGGTGACCCATAGGATGGCTGTAGCACCAGTTCCGTCCGTTTCTGCCAGGAGTGCTCACCACTGCTACTGGGCAGGGACAGATGAAGTGAAAGAATGGAACTGCAATGCCCACTCCCCACATCTCCGCCTTACTGTTGTTTACTTTGTTAGTTAGAGAGTTATCGTAGATATCTCAGCTTTAAGAAGCTATAACTCATTTGTGTATTAACTTCTGAACAGAACGATTCTTGACTGAGAGGAAGAGGAAGTAGTTGGTAGTGATGAACCCAGTGCTGTGGTGGTGATTGTATAGGGCTGTACAAGGTCACCGAGGACCCTGGGAAGAGGGCATTGGGACAGTTAGGATGGGCATAGGGATGAGATGTGAGGGCATGCCAAAGACATGTGTACTTTGTTGTGAAATTATGCCCAGAGAAGGAAGGATTTTACTGCCTATCTTGCTCTGTCTCATTCATTCAGCTGCATTGCTTGGGTGCTGGCCTGGTTTCCAACCTTTAAAGCTTTTAATCTGTATGTCCAATATTGTGGGACAAGTTCCCTGCCACATATGGAGAAGGGACAAATGTGGGAAAGTCCTCTGTTGGGAGGTAGAAGGGACATTCAGTTTAGTAGAGAGGATTCTTGACCAGGGTCTGGTAGGATGGGTAGGAGCCCTTCAGCAAGACTGAGTTAGGGAAGGGCATCCTTGGTAGACGGATGGAGTCAGGAAACAGTAGGCTCTTTGGGGAGTTACAGATTGTGGTTTATGTGGATAGGATGTAAGGTTTGTGAGAGGTGAATGATAACCGCTGATGAATGGCAGATGGTGTTGATACCGAGGCAGGGCCAGATTCTGAAGGATTTTACATCTTCCAATTTGTTGCTGCTTTGCCCATGGAGCCCTACTTGGGCCTTACTTCTACCCCAATTCCCCTTGATAGGAAAACACATAGTACTGTGTATTGTACCAGGGGTCCCCAAACCCTGGCCTTGGCCTGTTAGGAACCCAGAGGCAAGCAAAGCTCACCTAACCTTGGCCTCCTGTCTCCTGTCACTCCCCTCCCCATCCACACTGGGTAAGTGAGCAAAGGTCACCTGAGCTCCGAGCTCCGCCTCCTGTGCTCCCTCCCTCCCATCTTCCTGGAAACTGGTCCCTGGTGCCAAAAAGGTTGGGGACCGCTACACTGTAAGACTTGACTTTTTAAAGTCTTGCAAGTGAAAGGACTGCATAATGGTTTAATCCAGTATTTTTCTTCAATTTATAGGAGCTGGAAATGCCTTTTTAAAAATTTTATTTTGGAAGGACTCTTAGCAGCTGGGCGATGCAGCTGCAGACAGTGGGAAACTATTGACATTTTAAGCAGAGAGAGAAATGTTCATATCTGGTTTGTTTATTGATTTGAATGAGGGATATTAGATAGGGGATTAGAGACTGAATTGAGGCAATGACAATGGAGACTACAGCACGGTGAGGGGTGGACTTGAGAAAGGTAGAAATGATAAGACTCAGTGCCCAGTTGGACATACTGTGCCATAGAAGGTGCACAATAGGAAGGAGTGTGGGATGACTTCCAAATTCCTGGCATGGATTTTTAGGCAAATTGTATTCACTAGGTAAAAGGAATTGGTGGTAGTTTATGGTGGGGCAGGTTTTTGAGAAGAAAGATGAAATTAACCTGTTGAGTTTTAGTTGTATGCAAACATGTTTGGTAACTTTTAATCTGTGGGTCTGAAGCCTGTCAGATCTGTGCTGAAAGAACTGATTGGAAGCTGCCACCATCAATGGGCCAATAGTGCCATCTTTGGGTCCTGGTGATGTTACACAGAGAAGCCTGGATAAAATTAATATTTAAGTGGGCACAGGAAGTAGAGGCTTGGAGAGTGTTAATAATAAAAAAGTGGACAGAGGAAGTGGAAGCTTGGTAACCTGGCCACCTGTCCCACAATCCAGGTTAGCATAATATGAAGTATAATTTAACTTAATTGTGGGAGTAAAAAGGTCATTTGTGGGCCATCTTGAGAGCCTAGTTATTGTTTTCTTTAGGAAATAATATATTTCAAGTACACCTGTCTTTCAAATGAATTTTTGGAAGATAGACCCTTGAAAGATGGTGCTGTCTGCATGTCATTAATTTTTTGGTAATGCTTTTTGATTTAAGTCACACCATGCTTGACTTTTAGGGAATGTGAAAATGCTGTTCTTGGTTAAGTGAAGATTATTTTTTCCCCCTGTTTTTAAAAGATAGTATTGATTTGAAATTGCTAAGTAAAGTAGATAATGCCCCTAGAAGTGTTTTATAAACTAAAAATCTCTGTATAAATGTCAGTAACTATTATTGTGATTGGTACAGTATCCAAATACATTGATTTTTTAAAAATCTTTAATAGTGAATTACAGAATCACCACAGAAAATGAGAAAGTTCAGATTTCTATAATGGCTGTACCTTGAGCAAGGCCATTATCCTCTTCAGCAGCAATTTAAAGTGCTGTATTTTTGCAATATTTGTTAAATGCAGATGTGTTAAGGGTTTGTACTTCTTTCCTATACTGGGTCAACGTGGGTGTGTTTCAAATTGAGAAAAAGGAGTAAAGTGGAAAAAGATTAATTTATATTATTTTTAAAAATTGATGTAAGTGCCTGTCAGTTATAATTGTAAGCTTGTTCGGATTGTATTTTTTGTACATTTAGCTTCCTAGTGATTTTGTGCTTCTTTGTGTTTGGGTCTTCATAAGGTCTGGAAGAATGAAATGTAAAACATTCTAGTATAGATCATGAGTAAAACTGATTTTTCTTTCTTGCAGATATATAATAATCCTGAAGTGAAACATGCTCAGTAATGAAAAAAAATATTTTTGGGTTTGCTGTTAATAAGAAAAATGAACATTTCTGGGATTTATGTGTAATGAACATACTGAAGACTTAGAAGTATAATTCTGAAAGTTTTTTCTGTTCTTCCTTTTTTTTCTTTACAGTTTCCTATCCCCCACCCCAACCCAGCGCTCTTCTCGTCCTGGCTTTTCTCTGTGCTACTGCTCTATTTTGTTACTTACCTGTTTACACTGTTACTTTTGTTTCATTGTACAACTACAGGGGAATCTTTTTGAATAGTTTAATCAACAGTTTAAACTCAGCATTGTACCACCAAGAATGCACTTCACTCACTGAAGTAGACGGTGCTATGAGCAGTTGAGACCGACTTTGATGGAGTGCACGCAGTGACCACTACGTCAGGATGGTCGCCTGCCAATGGCAACAATGGCTTCATCTAAGCTGCATCCTGCCTTTTTAGCTGTGCTAAAATGTGGAAAGTATGACTCTTAGAATTCACGAACGTTTAAATTTCAGTGGCCACCTTTTACATTGTTAATTGAAATGTCAAGTCACTAGGGATTCGGATTAATAACTTTACAGTTTAGGAGAAATAGTCCCTAATTTGCATTAGAATGGAATAAACATTGATTTATATATTACATAACAGAAAAGCCCTCATCTTACCTCTGAACTTAAAAGTGCAACTTTTACTTTACTCAAACTCTTGATTTGTCAACTCCTATTGCATTAGCAGCTCATGCCATACAGTTTCTTTTGTGCTTGTTCTGGAAGTACTCTTGTTTAAACTAGTTTATTTTGCTTGTAATTACCTACCTACTCGTGCCCCCAAAGAAAAAAGCACAAAACTTTTATTTTTTTCATAAGTCTAACAATGCAGATGAATTTGAGGAAGTGGTTAATGGTAACATGTATTGTAGGTACAAGTGACATGAATTTTTAATTGGGATTGTCGGGTGAAAGTATGTGGGGAGGAGGTCTTACATTTTAATTTATTATCAGGTGGTTTTCCAAAAAGGTAGTATGCTATTAACAGGAACATACATGGCTGCGCCTTGTCTTTTTTTTCCAGCTATGAGGCCTGTAATTTTATACTTTACCTTGTCTTGTTTTCTTACAGGTTCATGTGCTTTTTAATTGTTACTATTCTCCCCTGCTCCACAATATTGTAAGATTCCTAAATTCTAGTTTCAAACAATTGTGAATTTGGGAATAATCTGTAGTATAAAGGGAATAATAATGTACCTGCCTTCCTCCCCCTTCCCATTATCATTTGTTTTGTGTTTACTGCATGTCTTATATTTCTATTGAGACACATGAAACAGAGGCTCTATTATAGAGGAAACAACTGCTTTTCCATATTAGTATCGCCAGTGGTACTGAAAAAATTTCATGTGTAACTTCTTACCCTTAATCATTCTTGATCAGCAGTTGCCCTGTGAAGACTTGGGAGCTGCTAGCCTCCTTCCTTAACAGTGTTGGAGTGTCACCTACTGGTGGAAGAGTGCAACAGCCGGCTATAGACCAAGGCAATTTTCCTAGGTCAAACACTTTCATGGTTGGACTGCATCATGTGAATTATTACAACTGCCTAATTTTAGTGAAGTTGAAACCAAGACAGTTGAAGGAACTTGAAAAGTTGAACAACTCATATTGAATTGTTATTTAAGGTCAAGTTAAAGCTGACTTTTGAGTTTTGTGCGTTTTACATTTGTTTTTGTTTTGCATTATGTATATTGGGGTAAAGTTGCGTATCTCCTACTGTTCCTAATATGGTAATAAATATGAAATATATGTTCATTTAATGCTTATAGATAAATTAGTTTCATAAAATAATTTTAGACTTGCTGCTACTGTACTTATCGCTGTGGCTAATACTTCTCACTGGAGCCAAAATGTGGGGGGGATATAAGAAGAGGTGTAAACAGCTAGCTGCAGCTTATTAGAAATGGTAAAGGAGGAGGCTTCAGAATGACTACTTGCTCAGGGTGGTCACTTTGTAAGTCTAATCACTGTCTAATATAAATGTCTAATCACTGTGTTGTACAACTGAAACTAATGTAGGATCGCATGCCAACATAACTGAAAAAATATTTTAAAAATAACTACTTTCCTGGGCTGAAGTAACTTAAGACTGAGATTCAGAGAATCTGAAGAATGGTCTGAGAGCACTGTGAAATGTTTTGGAGGTTCTTACAAGTTCAGACCCAAGGTTGGCCATGCATTGTAGAATTAGGAGTTTACACTTACGCACTTACACTTTCTTTATTTCTTTCTTTAACTATTTAAAAATATTATTACATGTAGATGGTAAAAGCATTCAAAAAGCACTAAAGTTTCTCTCTTCTACCCAAGCACACTGTTAAGTTATAACTCTTAATGTTCTTAATATGGATTCTATGACAGATAATTGCATTATCTTTCCTAATTATAACTTATTTTGTTATACCTATCACATTGTTTTGTAACATACAAAAAAAGTATAATTATACAAAGGCTGCACTTTACAAATGTAAATACAGTCTTGCTCTGTTGGATGTTGAATACAATGGTCTTCCTTAAGCCTAAACACAGAAACAAAAGCATGTATTATAAGAGAAAGTTCAAGATGGGAAGTGATAAAATGGGTATTGAGTGGAGCTTTGTTAAAATTTAGCTGGTATCCTTGTAAAATTTCCATGTATTCATTAAATTATATTATGTCATTCTTATTGTTAGGAGCTGACTTGAAGTAGTAAGTTTGGCCTTCATAGTTGTCACAATTTGATTACTGTAGTTGGGAGATTCAGATTTTTTCACTCTTTTTACACAAATATTTGTATAGACATTAAAATTGAGGTGATTCAGTGAGCAAAGTAAGGATTTTATATGTATTAGAGTACTTTTTATTTCAGTTGTAAAGGTGGAACTGCGTTTGACTTGCAGAGGGTCATTTAGTTGCTGAGGATGCTTCAATTTGACAAGGAGGTAATATTGAGAGTGCTGGCCGTGCTGTTTTTTGCTTCAGGATCTTTAAAAACACCTTTTGCTGAGTGGTCCTTCAAAGATGTGTTTATCAGACTTTTATTTAACATAGGTATGTTTAATTCTCAGAAAAAACTGCAGCACTACAAAACAAGGTGGGAGGGTTCATTCTCTTCCAGCAGTACAGAGTGTCCTAAAGGTCTTAGTTCGGTTTTCATTTTTAAAACACTGGAGGTATATGTTACAAACTATACAAAATATCATTTGAGAATTATTTTACTAACTTATTTTTAGTTTTGTGAATTTTGAATTAATGCACTTTTAATTTTTTACTTCACTCTTGCTGAAGTTGGCAAATACTGAGTGAAGTAAACAGATGAAAATGTATTCAAACTTGCTTCGCTCAAAGTTTTACTTGAGTTGTAGATCATTCTCTAAATTATCTTGTGAAATCATTTATTTTGGAATTCTTGGCACATACATTGAATACCCTTAAAGAAAACCCTCCCCACACACTATTATAATACTGTTGGTACAGCTAATGAGAAATTCATGTTTCGAAGCAGAGATGATTCAGAGGTTTGGGGATTTCTATGCCTATTGAAGCCAACTCATCTTATTTAGGAAATGAGATATGACTAATCTTATCCTGAATTAAAGATGTACTTTAAATGTTGCTGGTAATTATATAAAGGGAAAAAATAAGTAAA